>APFE031713012.1:43785-64854 GCA_000404065.3 Pinus taeda | reverse complement strand
TTTTAGGGCTAATCTTCAAAAGGTGTCTTCAGGGATATTGAAGTTCATACTTAGGAGAATCCAATGCAAGTGTTTTTAAGTTGTGTCACTGGTCACAGGTCCATGAATGTGTCCTCCAGTGTGAGAAAGCAGGGGTAACAAGGACGGTGACTAACAGTGACAAATTACTGCGTAACAGATGCCCCCTAAAGCATGAGCCTCGAGAGAGAGAGAGGTGAAGTGCTTTACAAGATCATATCTAGCTGCCGCCGAGAATCTGCATGGAGACATACAGTATGATAGTTCAAATACATGATATTTGTGGTATGGACGCAACCATCCATTGACAGAGTACATAACAATCAAGATCCGTAGTATGGACGTAGCCATCTAGTTAGGATCGATAAATAGACTCAGGTATGGTCGCATCCATCCAGCGAAAGAGTCATGTATCAAAATCACGCCTGGATTACAACAGACACAATCCAGGGTCTTGCGCTCCACCTCGACCTGAACACAAGTACAAGTTCAAACATGCGAAAATGTAAGCTGAAGTCAAACATGCATGAACATCGTTTGATTACCAGCCAATAATGAACGCTGTTAACAGGCGCGAGAGGTACCACCAGTAATGGGAATGGTCCTCAAGATACTATAGGTACAGTATACGGTGTGTGAATGAATGAGCCGATGTCGAACACCCGTAGAGTCATCCGATCGGAGGCTAATGACGAAAACCTCGCGTCGAATACGAAGAACCTGCCATTGAGGCATGCAGGCTCCAAGGTACCAGAAAGGAGTCTCTAGGTCACTTTCCTGGATAATGAGCTAAAGTCGACAGGAAGTGATCTTCGTCGAAGGTGGGCCATAATGTTTCCCACATCATTGACACGAGACGGGAAGAGACAATGTTGTGAATTAAGATTGTATGAACTATCAAACAGAGGTTGTTTCTTTTCAGAGGTTAACTTCTCTTGAACATATCGGCGGCACGACAGTGGAATTGGCAGTATTTGACATCGATGGATCAGAGGTCATGATGACGAGGCAATGAGCAGATGAGAGGTCAAATAGGATTACCCAAACCCACGGAGACAAGTGAAAATTGAGATGAGATATCCCCACCCTGACACGAAAGCAGAGAAGTGCCATGTTCAAGAGCGACATACTACCGACACGACTATAATTATGGTTCCCAAAAATTTTCCTTTTTCCCCCACCATTACTGGCGAGTACCCCAATTATTTTTAACAAGCTTGATGGGGATAGCATATGCTTGTGGTATAAGTTCGACCTTCGGTCGAATCCAACCTAGTAATAGTTTAACGAGCCCTAGGGAGGAGAAGCTCGAGTCTCGTCATGATGACGAGTCCAATGTCGTCAGGTTTTAACGAGTCCGACATAGGCAAAACTCGGAGTCTTTTTCATGTTTAGGGAGTTTGAAAAAGACACAGAAAAGAAAACTCCAGGGGTGTCCTTTTTCGTAAAGTTGTGTCTCTCGGGCCCGAAAAAGTATAAAATAAAACCCGAAAGAACCGCTCGATCATTACGATCGAGGAGTACTTTTCATACATAGTGATTTCGACCTGAAAATGTAGAAAAGCGATCAAAACCACGTCGTTTCGTAACCATTAACGAGTTTGAAACGACAAAAACCCAGTAATCTTTTATGTTTAACGGTCGACAAAAGAACTTAAAACGACCGCCCCTTAGTAATGTTTTAATGAGCCAAGAGGAATAACTCGGCAATCTTTTCCTCTTTAAAAGGTCAGGAAAAGAGCTGAAAGCAGACCGTAAAGTAACCTTTTCTCATGTTTTACCGAGCTTGAAAAAGTTGAAAGAAGCTCATTTGATTGCGTTGAGTTGCACCAAACCCTGTCATCATACAAAAACAGCATAAAACCCACTTCGACATGAAAATATCCCAAAAATACTCAAAAATATCATTTCTAATGTATTTTTAGGTCAAAATAATGCTATAAATAGTAAAATGGTAAAAAAAAAAATTACTTTTCACTGTTTACCTTGTGAGTTCACTATTGGAGGGTTTTTGGTGCAAATTTCAACTGCTGATTGCGATCAATCCAGGAGACCATTCGAGCCGCCGTCTGCAATAGGTAAGAGGCCTCATCCCTAGCTCTATTTTCCTTCCATTTTTTAAGATTTTTGTCCACAATTCAGCCCCCTGCAAGGGGATTTGCAAATTTTTAGGGCTGCGCCATTGGCGCGGGTTTCCTGCATGGGACCGCGCCAATGGTGATTTTTCCCTAAAGGGGTCGCGCCATTGGTGTGACTGTTTTAGGAACATTCGCGCCAACTGTGCGATCTCAAATTTCTATCAATTTGACCGGTGAAATTGCAAAATTCTTTTACTTTTAGGTTTCATTAATGATATAATGTTTGAAATTTCACCTTTGGTTGCAGGGTTTTGTTAAAAATGGTTCTAGAATGGAAAGAATGGGAGCATAATGACGTGGATGCCATGGCATTGGAGGATGATGACTGTATGGCTGCTCTAGGAGACTATGGCTTGAAGAAATTCTTCCACACCTCATACCTATGTGCACAACCTGAGCTACTGCGCTTCATAGTGGATGCTTGGGATGTAGAAGATCAGGTATTTCACCTGAAAGACCAGACATTGGAGTTGGATGTTTCTGATGTCTATTTTATCACTGGATTATCATGGCGAGGTGCACGGCCCATATTGACTGGTAGTCGGCCTTCTGGAGAGAAGATAGGGGAGGTGATGGAAAGAGTGTGTCCTGGGGCATGGTTTGGAGCGAACAGCAAGAAGGTAGATATTAACACTGTGCCCAACCTGGTATTACGAGTGATCTTATTCACCATTACTTGGACAGCTGGGATACAGGCGCCCCACGAGGCCAGCAAAAATCATTTGCTACTGGCCACTGAGTGTCTCCATCCTACACTGTTTGATTGGGCCACGGCAGTGACAACCAACATTAAACGGCAGCTTACCAAGTGTAAGCGTGATGGAAACAAATAGTTTGGATATGGATCGATCATGGTGACTTTCTTTTTGGAGTGGCTGCCGATATTAAGAGTACCAGGGGGTATAGTGGCAGATCCAGTGCCACGGGAACCGAGGTTGCATCGATGGGCAGAGCTTATGCCCAGAGGAGGATGGGGCCAGCAGATGTCCTGGAATCCCGAGTTCTTTATCTGGCTCCGTCACCAGATGATTGTCGTTGAGGACTGGCCCTATGCGGGCACGGATTTTACTGGAGATCCCGATCTCCCTCTACTTGCCGGAGAGGACTGGGATGAGGAGCTAGGTAAGAACTCTTTGTCTTTTTAACATTTTTATGTATTTAAGTTTTTTTTTGTTAATACATGCCTATCTCTTACAGCGTCTATATATGTGTACAGATGTTGGTGCAGAGCGACCAGCTGACTTGCCTCATAACGTGCAGAGAGCACAACCTGCAGCGGACCCTCAGGTAGAGGGTGAGGACAATTTAGTACAGAACCTTGAGGCACTTACTCAAGGTATTCCAGATTACGGCAGATTGGCAGACGTGCCTAGAGCGTACCAGAGGCATACGATGGGAGTATCTACTCGTGTCCACCGTCTGTTGAGACGTTTGGTGCGAGCAGTGACATGCTATCATGAGCATCACCGTGACTAGACGCCTAGGTTTCCTTTTTGCATGTTTTTTGAGGAACACGCTGTCAGCAGCTGTATGAGTTTTGGACATGTATTATTTTTTGTAACGTGCGGGGCGCGAACATTTTGACACACACATATATATATACATATGTTTATGGTTCATTATTGTGTTTTCATGTGCTTGCTTGCATAATGTTTTATTTACAAACTTCGCAAATGTCTATCTAATACATGATTGGCCAATGCATCAGATAATGTGTTTAATTGTCGTGGAATATGCTGATATGTAATGAACTCAAAATTCCTCTCTAACAATCTTACACGTAAATACAACCTTAGAATATGATGGTCTCTGACAGAATAACGCCTATTGAGCTGGAGGACGAAAAGTTGAGAATCCAGGTTTACCACCAATGCCTGAATGCCAAGATTAATTGGTTCAGTGAGGAGCTCGATTACGGCACAATATTCGGTGACATTATTAGTGGTACGACCCAAACAGACACCTTGAAGATCTATCAGCTCACCATGAGGATCATAGATCACCCATGCCGCATAGGACAAGCTGCGAGTACTGCGACAGGCACCATCAACGAAACCAATATAAGGCGTATTAGACATCTGTACAAGAAGCGAAAGACACAATAAGCGACAATCAAGCCTATTAAAATCTTGACACACATACACAACACACTTGCTAGAGTACATGTATATACAAAATGAAGTGTACCAACATCACGCATAGTACTTTTTCAAATACAGCCCGTTTCAGGGCTGCGCGAGAGGGTTCCCTTCATAATCAATTAGCTCATAGGCCCCTTTTTGCAAAAATTTCTTGACAATGTAAGGGCCTAGCCACATAGATTCGAGCTTTCCTGGTCCTAGCTTATCTTTTGCCTGATCGTATACCAGAACTAATTCTCCCTCATTAAAATAACGTGGACATACAGTCTGGTCAAAGTGAGATTTGACTCGCTTCTTCTGTGTTTCGATGGCCAAATTGGCTAGGCGACGAGTCTCATCTAGCCGTTCCAGATAAAGGAGACGTTCCTCTAATGGGGTGGTGTTGGGAAGTAGCTCGACAGCTAATTTTAACAAAGGGATTTCACACTCGATTGGAAGGGTAGCCTCTAGTCCATAGACTAGTTGAAATGGAGTGAAACCAGTGGCATCCTTCACGGAGGTTCAGTAAGCCCACAAAGCAAGGGAACAACATCAAATGCTAGTTAGACTTGTGCATGCCAACAGTACGTTGAAGCATTGTAACCAAAATCTTATTGATCGCTTCAACTTGGCCATTGGACTGAGGGTAGTACAAAGTAGAAGTATCGTGCTTTAAGCCTAGCTAGGTTGTTAGTTTTTTCATCATATGATTCCGGAAATGGTTTCCGTGGTTAGTGACGATGGCTTGAGGGACGCCGAATCGCGAAATAACGTGGTTGAATAAAAATTGCGCCGCTGTGTGACCATCCTCAGTCAGTGTAGGCATCGCCTCGGCCCATTTATTAAAGTAATCGATGACAACGAAGATGAACCCATGCCCCCCGGCCGAGCGAGGGTTACAGGTCACATAATCAATGACCCATTTTGCAAAAGGGACGACGGTAACAACAGGGTGCAAAGGAGCGGGGGGTGCTCGCATCTTCTGCTGGAATATCTGGCACTCATGACAGGAACAGACAACAAGAATGCAATCCTTAAGATAGAGGGCCAAAAGTAGCCAGCACGGAGGATTTTTTGGGCAGTTACATATCCGAACATGTGACCACCACAAGCACCGGAGTGGCAGTCATTCAAGACTCGCTCAGCTTCCTCGTGAGTAAGACAATGGCGGAGAACAGAGTCGGCGCCGAGGCGATATAAGGTATCCCCAATGATACGATATGGTTGAGATTGATGACGAATCCTGCGCCGAGCGTCTTTAGAAGTGCCCGGGCGAAAGGAGGACGTTTGCAAATATACAAGAATATCACCGTACTAGGGGTCGAGGGTGCTGATGAGAAACAAAGTCTCATCCGGAATTTGATCTTCAGTATGAGAAGGCAAAGAAGAAGATGGCAAAGAGCAAATTAACTCAGCAAAAACGAGCGATTTATTTGACTTGGCGGTAGCAAATTCCAAGTCAAACTCTTGGAGGATGACAATCCACTTTGAGTACTTGCCCCCCAGCAACTGGCGTGACAAGATATACGTCATGGGGTTGCAATCAGAAATAACCGTAGTAGTGCGCAACAGAATATAGTGGCGGAAACGTTGGACAGCGCAAACGGCGGCTAACGCCAACTTCTCGACATGTGCATATCAAGTTTCTGTATCTAAAAGGTTTCTACTGAGATAATAGATAACATGCTCAGTGTCATCGTCGTCGGTTTGAACAAGAACCATGCCGATAGTGGTATCGGCAGCAGCTAAATACAGGGTGTAGTCACGATGATAGTTTGGAGGGCGAAGCAATGGAGCAGTTACAAGGAGACCCTTGAGTCGCTCAAAAGATTCTTGAGCCATGGTATCCCAATGAAAAGGGACATCCTTTTTAAGTAATCGTGTAAAACCTTTAGCCACCTCGGCATAGTTTGGAACGAAACGACGTAAAAAATTCGCTTTTCCTTGCAAGCTTTGAAATTGTTGTAAGGTAGCGGGGGGAGGAAGATTGACTATGGCTTCAACTTTGAGGGGGTCCAGTCGGATGCCCTCGTGGGAGATGAAAAATCCTAGAAGTCGACCTGATTCTACGCAGAAGACACATTTGTGAGGATTAAGCCTTATTTTGTAGTGTCGACAGCGAAGAAATATCTCGCGAAGGTGAGTAGGGTGGTCCTGACGCTTGGCTGAATGAGCTGGAAGATCATCCAGGTATGGCTGTACAATGTGTCGTATGTCATGAAAAGCGTAGGACATTGCACATTGGAAGGTAGCGCCGGCATTTTTTAGACCGAAAGGGAGCTTCTTATAGGCAAAAGTACCCCATGGACAGATGAAAGTGGTCTTGTGTTGATCAGCAGGAGCAATATTGATCTGGTTGTAACCAGAAAAACCGTCCATAAAAGAATACATCTTTCTTCCTGCACACTCGTCAATAATTTGATCAATGAATGGTGTCGGGAAATTATCTTTAAGACAGGCCCGATTAATATCACGATAATCGACAAAAACGCGGATAGTTCCCTGTTTCTTAGTGACAGGTACAATATTAGAAACCCAATCTATGAGCGGGATAGGATAAATAAAACCGGCTTTAAGAAGCTTCTCTACTTCGGCCTTGATCGCTGCAGCCTTTCGGGGGTGTACCGGACGTAAACGTTGACGAACAGGCTTAGCACCTGGGTACATGATGATTTCATGCACCACTATGCTAGGATCAATGCCGGGCATTTCTTCATAGGACCAAGCAAAAACATCACGAAATTCGCGAAAAAGGTTCGAATAAAGTTGAATCTCCTCCGGAGTACAAGTGACTCCGATATGAACGTGTTCGACGATCCCTGGTTTAATAGAGATGTCAATGGGCTGGGTTTGCATAGTGTTTGCCATATTACCTTCAGAAGAGGTTTGATAAACTTGAACAGGTGACTGAAGGAATCGGAATGGGAAACAAGGAGCAAACCGTTGAATAGGAGGTGGTACATCCTGAGGGACAGAGAGCAATGAGAAACGATGGTGGGTATCGTGCCAAGGGGGTTCCTCGAGAGACATAGTCTCTATAATAGCTTCGTCGGAAGAAAATATTTCTTTTAAAGGATCTGAAAGAGTTTGATCTACAAGCCCTAAGGATGGAGCGAACGTGTGGAAAACCTTGCTTGAGGGAGCAAGTTCAGAAGAAGGAGCCGATGCAGCTACGATTTCAACATAGTTGAGTTCGGCTGGACTCAACGGCATCTGGTCGCCCCATGAATCTACTTGATCGATGGGAGGAACGATCCATGGATCAAGACAAGTAGAGATCATATTGACGGAAGTGACATTCAGAGGCGAGGCTGGAAAAACACCCATAAGGGCAGGATCTTTAAAAAGCCCGTGACCTAGATTCTCAAATGATTTGGAGGTATGCTCCACAAAAGGGATAGTTCCTTCCGAAGAGGAAGTGAAAAAATTCAGCTGGTCGACCGTAATAATCTTCCCTTGGTGAGGGAAATGAATGATCCGAAAGTAAGATGAAGCAACAGCTTGCATTGCATAAATCCAGCTGCGTCCGAGAAGGAGGTTGTAGGTTAGAGTAGCATCAACGACTTCAACTTCCATCTCGATCGTTTTCCCTTCCAAAGAAATGGGTAAACGTGGGAGGATACCATAAGGACGGGATGCTCTTCCATCAAAAGCTTCCAAGGTTGTGGGAGATTGACTCAACGTTGGAGAACCAATAGCTTTCCAACAGGCAACAGACATGATGCAAGTTGGGGGGCATGGGTTCAGTGACCATTTGAGTTTGCTGTGAAGGAAAGGGTTCTTTAAGCACCGCAGGGACCCCGGGAGCGCCTTTCAACAAACGACTAACTTCAAACTGCCGAGGGCAGTCCTTGGTATAGTGATCCTCATCACAGATAAGACAAGGATACTTGGGTTTGCGTTTGGCACTCTCCTTAGATTGAGGTTTAGGTTGTTCTGGCTTGTTTTTCCCTTTCTCTTTCTTCTTTGATTTCGAGATTTTGTCTGTCTTGGTTGACTAAACGGCATTAACCTCGAAGGTAGGTTTAGAAGGAGGTGTAACCTGAGAAGTGTTTTCATTTGGAGCATTTGATTTCTGCTTCCCAGGATTCGCGGAATTTTTCTTAGAGGATGAACTCACAGACCCAATAATACCGTCAACTGTAGGTGTTGGCGGGGCGTTGGATGTTCCAGGTCTAGGGGCATCAAGCAAATAATCATATAATGTACCCGACTGAGAATAGACTAAGTCGAGGTATTGAGCATGCGCGATAGCTTGCTCTTCAGTAACGCACGCTCCCATAGCAATGTCCCGAGCTATTGGAGGGACGAACAAAGTCGTGAATCAATCCGTAAGAATCTGGTCGGGAATCCAAAATTTAATCATACGTCTACGCCGTCTCCATTCGTGGATGTGATCAGAGATGTGCGTAGCGGTTGTTTGTCGTAACGACGTGAGGAGGTGCGTGCCCGTTTCATAACGAATGGGAAACTGAAAATGAGTGATGAATGCCATAGCCAACGAGTTGAAATCCTGAAAGGATCCACGATTTAGCTCAATATACCATTTAGCGGCGGAGCCAGTGAGAGTCCTTTGAAAAAGGTGAAGCCGAATCGAATCATCAAGCCATGAATTGGATGAACACCATAGGTGATAAGTCATGACATGAGCTTGTGGATCTTCATTAGCTTTACCATCGAATTTCGGACAGTCACTAGGAATTTTGGTGGGAACCGGAGGCCAATAAGGATTATGAAGAATAGGATCATTAGTCAGTTTGGACACATTCGGTAATTCTAAAGTCGCTAAGAATGGTAACTGAGGATTAAAAGACATCTGAGGCTGCTGATAGGATGGTGCACCTGGGTTCCAACCAGGTGGTGGTGGCCCCCAAGGGCTTTGCCCTGGCGGATTTGCCCCCATGGTGTGTTGGCCGTAGGGATTTGTGTTTTTCCCCCCAGCGTATGGATTACCAAATGATGCTGCAGAAGTAGCATATGGCTGTTGATAATTTTGGTAAGGAGCAAACAAAGGTTGGCCTTGAGGTTGTTGGTAACCGTAGTGTGGTGGGACCCCAAATTGAGTTTGAGACCCAGGCTGAGTTTGATAAAACGTTTGAGATTGACCTCCAGCCTGCATTTGAGAACCAGACGGATTTTGGGATCCTACTTGGGTCCAGGTGCCAGGTTGAGCAGCGCCAGTAGACGGACAACCTTGGGCTATCTGAGCAGAAGGATAACCTTGCTGGTATTAAGGTTGAGCTACCTGCTGATACTGAGGTTGGCCTACCTGCTGATACTGAGGTTGGCCTGCCTGCTGATACTGAGGTTGCTGTTGTGCAGCAGAGGGTTGCCCTATCATGCCAGATGGATGTGTTTGAGGGTGATCAGTTTGTCCAGAAGACTGAGTATACTGCACAGTTGGTTGACCAATTGTTTGGGTAGCTTGGCCGGAAACTTGGATATACTGGACGTTAGGTTGATTCGGATTAACAAACGATTGACCAGTTTGTCCAGTATGAGAACCTTGCTAGATACCAGGTTGAGCTTGTTGAGTGGAAGGTTGGCCTGGATTACCAGTAGGTTGTGTATGAGGAGTGAAAAAGGGACCACTAGAAGCAAAAGGATTTCCTTGGAAGGAATGTCCTTGTAGATTTTGCTGATGTGGTTGTTCGGGTTGAGCATACGATGCTTGACCACCATGATAAGAGGTAGAACCCCAATCTATGGACAACGGAACTGAAATCTCTCCAACTGATAGCTGACCTGTCCTAGTACCAAGAGGTGGTAGATACTGATCATATTGCCCTCCAAGTGAGGCATTTGATGTAGGATCAAAGCCTGCAAATAAAGAGGAGGAAGGTCAGCTAAAAATAGGGATCGAAGAAGCCACATATATTGTTGGAGGGGTTGTCACCGAGGTAACAGCTGTACTGCGAGGTGGTGGAGTCGAAGGCTTTGTATTGGAAAAGACAGGTGGTGACCAAATAGAAGTCGGAAAAGGAGATGATATAAAATCACGCAATGCTCTATAACCAAGAGGCAGTCCCCTGGTAGTAGCAGTTCTACTAACATGTGTAGATTCCATTGTGCTAGGAATCTCGTTCCCTGGCACGCCGGATTCGTCAGTAGTAGTAGGGGATGGGTTTTCCATATTAGAAGGAAAAGGTTTCCGAGGAGAAGTATATTCCCAAAAAGGGATACCATTTTGAGAAGGTTCCCAAATAGGGTTCGTATAAAATTGGTAATCCTCGTCGCCTGGAGCACGAGAGTTAAGCGGTTGTATACTTGGAACAATAGGGAGAATTTGACTCACAACCGGACTCTCGGAAGATGAGATTGGTAGTTCCGCCAGGATGAAACTTCACAAAATCCTAGGGAATCTAACGAAACCAGTCCCTACTCAGACTAACGCAACAAATTTTAACCAGGTTATATGTGAACGTGGCCAAATAGATTTTAAGACACTGAACTTGACCTTTTCATTTTTAAAGAGTCGAGAAAAGGACGAAAAGATGAATCTAGTCTCCTTCAATTGTTTAATGAGCACGAAGTGACAAGCTGCTCACTTACACCTTTTCTTTTAGAGAGTCCGAAAAGGATCAAAAGTGACTACTCTGGAGAACTAGGTAAAAGGTTTGCCAAACAATCCGTAAAACTTCTATATACACCTTGGCGATCAGATGAACACCAAGGACTTCACGTACTGCAGTCAATCTTCCCGAATGTTGTGTTCAGTGCATTACGACTTGTAGGGCGGCAGACTCGGCTTCCTATGGATCAAAGGTTGCAAGCCTATAGGGGTCTCCCAATATATACTCGACGGTACGTGGGAGCACAATCTGTACTGGCACTTACCGTTTCACCGTGGAGGAAACACCCAACCACTCAACGATAACTACCAGGTTTAAAGACGCCGGAACACGTCTCTAACCTAGACCTCTAGAATATGAGCGTTATGTTTCAATGCGTTGTTAGGTTCATTGAATTCATTTTACCGTTTATCTTTAATTATGTTTCAGTTTTCGGTCCTACCGTATGTGGTCTCTTGAAATTTCCTAAATGCAAACTATATGCGAAAATTGTATCGTTTCATTGAATGAACTCTATCTACAGGAGAGTTAAGAGTTTTATATGAACAAAATGATCACAAAGATCCTAATGCAGCTAATAACAAGAAATGAAAATCTTTTTCTTTTTCTTTTTTAAAAGCAACAATTAACATAAAATGCTAATTAATAAAAAGCAAAAAAAATATTTTGTTTTTCTTTTCTTTTAAAATAGTATGATGCACTCAAACAGATTTCAAGAGATATGCACTAAACAGATAATTCACTCAAAGGAATCTAGAACCAATTCTGAAACGTGAAAAATGACCTATCAACGCAAAGTAAACTCCAAGACCTTCAAAGAACTATGTAATCTAAGTTCAACTGAAGTCAAACAAGAAATAAGCAAGCTAAAAGTGAGTTACTTGCAACATAGAATGCAAAACATGTACAACTACCAAAGGAATGTGGAAAACAACCAATAAACTGACTGGATCACCAAACCATAAATCCGACAGAAGGCTCGACATGCAAAGCCACTAGGGCTAAGATATAAAATCGATAGAAAAAGGCGAACAACTGAAGGATAAAAAACACAACCAGTCACATAAGGATCCAATAAACTTTCAGAAGCTGTAAAAGATGAAAAAAGATACAAATCCAAGCTCAGAAGGCTGACAAACAAGCTAATTTGAAAAAGTTAGCAAGTCTGGCACGACTGTCAGACTGCAACTCACGATATAAAGGGATTGGCGCGGGTTGTCTGATAGCAACAGGCGCCAACTGACGCGACTGTCAGAAGAAAAACCGCACTAATCAAGTTTGCCAGGTAAAAAAAAATAAAATAAGTAGTCCAAGACTTGGTTTACAGTATCTAAAAAGGCCAGCAAGCAATAAACAACAAGAAATTCAGCCCAGAAATCTATTCAAGCCAGTAAACAAGAGAAAAATTAACATGCAAGGCAAGGTTGAAATTGTTCAGTTCGTAAACCAAACCGGAGATTGACTAAAGTGGCTTTGATCTACTTCACTACTGCAAAGAAATAGTGTTTCGAAGGCTATCTGGCTGTGCTTCAGGCTCCGTCTAAAGTTTAGAAATCAAACAACACAAAAACAAACAACAAGCTTCTCCCTAGCGGAGTCGCCAAATTGTTGAACTGGTAAATCCCATCTGCGGACAGAGGCGATCCCACTAGCCCAACACGGGTCTAGCAACAATCACACAACGCTAACACGCAGGTTCCTAATTGCAAATCAGAGATCAATGATGATGGTCTACCTGGATTCCAACGCTAGTAGTTGTAGAAGAATTGACGCTCCCGTTCCTTTGCTCTGGCTGGTCACAATCCCCACGATCCACGTGAACGGACACCTGCACATGCAAAGAATGATACAAATACAAGCATAAAATCCAATATATGCAATTATATATCAGTCAGAAAAGATATAACTCAATCACCATTTTAAAGACACATGAGTGGAACCATAATGATAGTCGTCTATTAATGAGTAAAAACAGAGAAAGATTACAACCAAAGTTCTGACGTTGAACCTCCTCTGACTGGGAAAGCAGCTACATACGCCTTGCAAAGTGACCTCTCTCTCTCAGAATTCTGGCAGCATAACCTCCCTATACTTCACAATTCTCACTATCACTCTAGCATTACTTCAGCACTCACAAAGACTCTAGCAAAAACTAGCTGGTTTAATGCATGAGGGCATTCATTTATAGATGGAGAAAGGAGGAAGATACATTGTACCAGGACACCTGTTGTAGATTGGCATTATCCCTGAAAAGCCACTCAGCATAGTTGTCATGGATAAAAAATGACTTTCGACCTCTATCTTGAGGATTTTTCCTTCATAGAACTGCATGACAAGAGAGGAAAAAACATATGGATGCGTGCTGGCTAAAAATCATAACCAAATTTAGGTGGCGCGGGTGTTGCTCTATGACAGAGTGCCAATGGGCGCGCCCCCTTTTGAGGAACTGAGTCATTGGCATGGGTAAGACACTGTGAACCCACGCTAATGGAAAAAGGGCACTTTTTAGGGATAATTTGCAAAAGGTGTCTTCAGGGAACATGAAGTACATACTCAAGGGAACATGATGCAAGTGTTTTTAGGTTATGTCACTGGTCACAGGTCCATAAATGTGTCCTCCAATGTACAAAATCAAGGGTAACAGGGACGGTGACCAACGGTGACAAATTACTATGTAACAAACATATTGATCTAAAAACAAACAGATCACCACACAATGATTTTTGTAACCTTTAGATGGAAAAATTCATAGAGCATTTGAATGTTATGAGAGTGAGAAATCAAACATGAATTCAAGTTCATTACAACTATATCCCAATACTGAAGATATGAAAACATGAGAAACAAAAAGGAAAACAAGCATGTAAAAGGAGGACAAACAAAAACACATTAGCACATGAATCTTTGAAACCTTTCAAACTTATGTAGAGAGTAAACTATATTGATCATGAAAAGTCTATAATACACACAAATTTTTTACAAAAGAGTTATGAAAACTTTAGGATCCATAATATTTGGGAAAGAAACCATAAAATATTACAATATTTTTATGATACAATTTGCTAAACAAAGTCTATCCTTATTGACAAAAATTTGTCTATTCCATGCTGAGCTCTCAAACTTGGAATCAGAATATATGAATGTTTTTTTTTACAAGTTGTCTCCAAATTATTTGTTTGGATTTCCAAACATTTCTCTTTGGCATGTTGTTTTTCTGTTGGGAAAATGACCTACACAACCTAACCATCTGTTGAGACATGTCAAAAGTTTTCAATATATTCATGTCAATAGCTAGATTAAAGCTTCAATGAACGAAAATTGATGAACAAAATAAACATGTGACATCCATTTTGTTGTGTTGATTGTAATTTTGGAAACCAACCATTATAACTTGCTGACATCCTTTGTGATATACTCATACACGCCTTGTGCTTTACTTCGTTAGGAGAGGGAAATAAATTTCCACAATTGATTGCTAGTGAGATTAAGAGGAAATATATAGCAACAAAGCCAACAAATCACTAATTGGACAATTGTCAACCAACGAAGCTTGATCCAATGGAGGATGATCCATAAGAGAATCTATTGCACCTGTAAGATAACAATGCAATTTTCATCAAAGCAAATAATTTCATGTAAATTAATACACACATCATAATATTGAATACATGAATTAGGAATCCCATCCAATGCACCTTGAATGATATGATAACTAGATCGATGGTGCATCCATCTATGTGCTTGAATTGAGGGCACACTCATGGGATGTTGCACCTCTATAAACATTTAAACACTACCTTAACAAAATTAATAACATCTAGTACAAACACTTACGAGGAAATATATAGCAACAAACCAGGTAAATCACCAATTAGACAATTTTCAACCAACAAAGCATGCTCCAATGGAGGATGATCCATAGGAGAAGCTCTTGTATATGTAAGATAACAATGCAATTTTCATCAAAGAAAATAATGGGATGTAAATTATTACACGCATCATAATATTGACTACATGAATTAGGAATCCCATCCAATGCACCTTGAATGATATGATAACTAGATCAATGGTGCATCTGCCTATGTGCTTGAATTGAAGGCACACTAGTGGGATGTTGCACGTCTGCAAACATTAATACATCGTATTAACAACATCAATAACATCCAATACACACATTTAAGAGAAAATTAAGAGGGAAGATATAGGAACAAACCTCACAAATCACCAATTGGACAGTTTTTAACCTACGAAGCATGCTCCAATGGAAGATGATCCATATGAGAAGCTCTTGCATATCTAAGATAATAATGAAATTTTCATCAAATCAAATAATGAAATGTAAAGTAATACATACATCATAATATTAACTACATGAACTAGGAATCCCATCCAATTCACCTTGAATCATGTGATAACTAGATCGATGGTGCATTCGTCTATGTGAATGAATTGAAGGCACATTGGTTTGATGTTGCCCCTTTGCAAACATTCAGACACTACATTAAAAACATAAATAACATCTAGTACACACATTTAAGAGAAAATGAATAGGGAATATATAACAACAAACCTAGAAAATCACCAATTGGACAGTTTTCCACCAACAAAGCATGCTCCAGTGGAGGATGATCCATAGGAGAAGCTCTTGCATCTGTAAGATAACAATGCAATTATCATCAAAGAAAATAATGGCATGTAAAATAATACAAAGGTCATAATATTGATTACATGAAATATGAATCCCATCCAATACAACTTGAATGATGTGATAACTAGATTGATGGTGCATCCATTTAAGTGCTCGAATTGAAGACAAATTGGTGGGATGTCACACCTCTGCAAACATTTAGACACTACATTAACAACATCAATAACATCCAAAACACACATTTAAGGGAAAATTAAAAGGAAATATATAACAACAAATGTGGAAAATCACCAATTGGGAAGTTATCAACCAACAAAGCATGCTCCAATAGAGGATGATCCATAGGAGAAAACACACTAGTGGGATATTGCGGAGCTGCGAACATTCGAACACTACTTCATTAATAAACTATTATGTCTATATAAAATAATCTAAACATGTTGATCTCATCATTTTATGGAACTTACACGGGACAAGTGAAAAAATTTGTGTGATGCCAAGTGATAAGATATCGCATATTAGGTGTACTTTGAATCCTCACCCAATAAGCATGAGATATGCACTCATGAGGTCTGCAATCAATATTTGGAATTCTTTTAGCATTTTCCATTTATGATTCAAGTTTCTTCTCTTTCTTGTGGTTGTTCAAATATCCCTCATTTTTCAAAATTTCCTTGAATCAGTAACACTATTCAACATTTGTGAGGAGGGTATAAAATATCAAATCCATCATATACGAAAATTTCTTTCTATGATTAGATAGAAAGGCAGCCTTGAGATAACAATAGTATGATTCCACAACATTATTTGTCACCTGATTTGCATGAGGAAAATTTCGACAACCTTTTACCCACATTCCTAAATGTAAAAACTCAATTAATAAATATATCTAATCTTTATGAAACAAAAAAAAGTATAAACATAAGAAAGAGTATGTGAACTTACTAAACTTATCATCAACAACCCAATTCTTGTGGAAATAGTCCAAAAACTTCACCTCAATTGCAAATTTGGTGAAAAACCCATTTATTGCATTAGTTACTTCATCGTTTGAACAATTTTTCATGATATGGCCTAGTTCATTGAGCATATATATTCCTTTTTCTAGACTACTAGCTAAGCGGTTACATTTTTTAGCCATGCCCTCCTTACATGCCAAACACACAATATTACTTCACACCTGGTGATGCTCCTACCATATTTAATTCATTTTAAGTGAGAAATATTTAGATTGAATAAAAGTTGCAATGTCAAATAAGAAGATTGAAGTTACCTTGAAGTAATAATGTCATCCAATGCATCATCAACCATAAAGGCATCGACCTTCCAATCATGACGAAAATGATAACACATATGCATTAGGTGCTCCAACCACAATGATATATATTGTGATGTACTACATGACATCACCACCCATGCAACTAGAACCTTGCTTTGTTGCTCGTCAAACACCACGAGTGTGTATAAATGATACTGTCATATTAAAAAAATGAAGTTAATTTTATGTCATTAATCGTATTGAATCATTAAAATCAAAATGATTTCAATAAATGAATCATTGCAAAAATACTAACCCCATATTTATTTGTGTTAAATGTTGAGTCCATAGCTATTGAGATATTATGGGATAGCTTAACCATAGTGTCCAACATTGATTTTGTTTGTATTACAGCTATAAAAGGGGCATTTTCACCATTCGACTTTTGGTAAAAGAAGAAATCATTTTGGTGTTTTTCATACCAAAGATTCACACTCATTTCATATTTTTTATGAACTTCGTAATTTCCTTTCATCAGAAGATTATATATGTTTGCGGCATCCTTTCTGCATAAGAAAAAATCCCTATCTCGATCTATGGCACCTATGTCAACATATTTTTTTAATATGGATTTTACAACTAAGTCAATTGGAAATTGTAGAAAAGAACAACTTTCAACATAAGAAACCATGTCCCTTGAAAGCCTTGGCTTATGTAGAGACGTAACATCACCTGAAATGTCGTTTTTTCCATGATAGGGCCATCCTTCCCCATCTTAATGATCATACATGTTGTATGTTATTCTTACTATCTCGGGGCTTTGAACCATAACCTTTACAATAAAATGGCACTTGCAACCCCTCTTTTTCACAAATGATTGTTTTCATTTGTTTGTAAATTTTTCTTTATTGTCCTCATGACCATATGAGCAAGCATAACTACATAACAAATTTTAAGATGTCAAAACATATCAAAAATAATAAAGCATTATTAATACCAACATCTAAAGAAGGAATTTCTAAAATACTTATAGTTCCCGTTGTAGGGAAGCACTACACCTTAAGCTTGGATCTTCGGTTAAGCCTGAAGTTTTGATGTTTTGTCGGGCAAAGGTACATGGAGCCTCTGAATTCATTTCCTCTCCTTTAATGAAGTCATTGACTCTACGTACATGATTTTTTGAAACTTGATTAATACTCATGGTTCCCTTGGATACATCAAACCAAACTAAATCTTTACTAGAAAATATGATTTTCTCTTTAGGGTCTTGCACCTCAAGGCCCATTATAGTCTTCCATTTCTTTTTCATTTTATCTCACAATCTGCAAAACATGTGGAAACATATCAGGAAACCTATTGTCCTAATAACATTTACAAGTAAAAAATTCAATGAACCCAAGTCCCTCACATCATGTTCAAAACATCGCACTCTGGCTTGCAAAGAAATAATAGGAAGGGGAGATGACTCTTCTCTATTTGCTGAAATGTATGGAATAAGAGAACTCTACCTAGTGGACATAGAAACACTACTCTAAGCTTTAAATTTGTTTTGGAATGTATTCATAAATAAATCTCATGTAGATTTGAATGATGGGCCTTGGAATAACTCTAGAATGTGCTTGAATGATGGAAAATATCTCAACTATCTACCCTATAAACACAAATTTCTGAATATTGTGAATAGATAACCCATTGGCAGGCACTCAGGGCCATGCTTTTGCAAATGGAACTAGTCTTGATCCTTTTGCTGAACATATAATTTTGTTGATCAAATTTATTATCGATATTTTTAAGCAGCAATTTGTATATATGGGCCATTGAAATGAAATGGCTATTTATTTTTTACACTACCTTTCCTGCTGGGTACCACTATAGCCCACATTGGTTAGGGTTTTTGAGGTTGTTGAATTCATCTTCCTAAGTTAAATTTATAATTTTTTTGGATCCTTCATATATTGAATGAGACTATAAAAAAAAACTTAGATAAAATTTAACATAACCACCAAGCTATAGATTCAAACTACCATTTTTTCCCATAGTTTTTTTTGAAGATTTATGACCCTTTTTTGGTAAGAATTTTATAGTTCTTTTGAAGGCGTGTTTTTGCTTTAATCCAACAGTTTGAATGTTATCACTTCAAGTTTTCAATCTTGCCAACTTAGAATTGTGATTTCAGATGTTCATGAGTAGTATAAATCTATATTAAAATTGCAATTTGAAGCATGAAAATTACAATATAAGGATTTCTTGGTTTGACAATTTTTGATGCAAAACTGAAAAAATTTGAGTGTCAAATTTAAGGTAACCATGTCCTGATGTATTTTGGAGTCTAATGTTTCAAGTGAGTTGCATCACCCATCACCAACGCTAAGATAAACATGACATATATGAAGGACTTATATAGATATATTGATTAACTTAGAGTAGAGGGCTAATAAAGATTGATCATTTAGAATATCTACAAGAAAAGGCAATGAGAATAAATGAGTTAGAAAAAGGAAAATTGAAATTCCAATAGAAGAGAGACAAGGGAAGGATCAACAATGTTGGCTACATTTTTTCAATCTTCGTGAGAACGCAAACTCAAAGCACTATCACTTTGTTCGTGACTACTTTAGATTATTACTAGTTCACAACTACAAACCTAGGTTTAAGGAGAGGATTCATGTCCATCGACATCTCCTATTTATTGGAAAGAAACTAAATGCATCTTGATAATATAGTATTTCATTTATGAGTAAGCCACTATGTGGTCATTGTTATGCCAATGTGGTGTGTCAAGGAGAGGCAAACCATTAGAAATGGAATTCCTCCTCTCCTTTGGCTCCATACATGGGAGTTTTCAATGTTAGTTAGATGCTAAAATTATAGATATAGGGGGTTATTGAATACATTATTCATTACAAAACCCATGGTATCATATACATATGTAATGGGTTGTAGCCTTTCATTGTAGTTCTTCATGATTGGCTTATGACAACACGATCCATAAACTTTAACCTTTTCCTATGTTTTAAAGGTTTTTTTCATTATGAATTTTCATGGACCCATGTCATATGTCCTTACAAAAGGGGCCATGGTTTATGGGAAAAGTGGTTATTTTCATCACACCTAGGTTCTCATAATCCAATCCAACAACCATGGCTATAACTATTGTTGTTGTGTGGGTGCATTTATCTTATTTACCCCTTTATTTGTGGATTCCACATGTGCTTGGGCATTGAGTTATCTTTGATGAACATTTTTAAATATAATGTCGACCACACCAAAAAGGGTATATCCAATTGTGATTTCCTTTATGTGTAGCTAAATTGGAATTTTTTTTTTTTTTTTTGGAAATATCATAATAAAGTGCAATGGTTCTTGTTAGATTAAACAACTCAATTATGACGATATATTTTTTTTTTGTGTCATGTCTAACAAGTTCTAAGTTATTTAAAGGATGCATATATGAAGATTTCCATCTTTTGAGAGAAAAAGGGGAAATCTAGTCAACTGCAAGGGTGGAATAAAAGACAATTAACCCAACCACGACCATAAGAGACTCGGAAATAATGAAACCACAAACTAAAAGGGGGAATAGTAAGGAAAGAAGGTAAGCCCTTAAGATACTTATGAGATCTTGTTTAATGTTTCCTTAGAATTAGTTTCTTTTATGGGTACTTCATTGATGCAGGAGCATCAAGACCCTCTTCATTTGTAAATATGGAATAAAAAGGGGGGTGTGATAATTTTAAATATTTTGTTATTTTTAATAAAATAGGGAGTGTTTTTAGGCATAAAGCAGTGAATGGGGATCATTATGGGATAAGGAAAGATTTTCTATTTTAGAACAGGGAAAAAGATGGGGAAAAGCCTCAAGATGCTTTTTACCATATGCATTGCATGTAGACTCTTAGAGCTTTTAGTTGAGTGATTCTAGATCATGCTTAGTTTTTATAAATTAGGAATCCTCAAAGACATTGAAGATCAGAGAGTGTGGAAGAGTGTGGTAGAGAATAGTTGGCAGCCAAGGTTGTAAGTCCTCTCGCAATTTGTAAGGGCCATGAACGTTGAAGAACTAGCCATGAAGAAAGTTGTAAGTATTTATTTGCATTTATTAAAATAAAGACAGTGTGTTTCAGAATTATATGATATTGGGTGAAATTGTGGAACTACAATTTAGAATGCGCCTTATTCAAAATTGTGAAGTTAACAAATCGACCTCTGTGGATCGATTCCTGGAAAACCGAATTCTGATTTGAAGTTTCCGCCACTTCCACATGGCATAGCTGTTGGTATTTGATATATATCAACTTATGTATTAATACCCTGC
>APFE031713012.1:8399-31063 GCA_000404065.3 Pinus taeda | reverse complement strand
GGAAGAAAGGAGTATTTATTTGACACACAAATTTATTATACCAAATTGGATTTGTCTTATATTTTATTAAATTTTACCATATTTAGTTAATATGGTGAATACATGTTAATCATTTAGTTATAATTAAGGTGGCAAATAAATGCTAACAATTTAATATTACGCTTTATATTTTGTTAAATAAATTTGAGTTAAGAATAAGTTAAAAGGATTTAGTTTATAGTTGTGGTTTCCAAAACATGGTTTTGGTAAGCCATAATATGATTTATGAAGTTTATAAAGAGCTTGGAATCCTTCACTAAACACATGTTAATGATTTACTCATCTATATTTTTTATTTTTTTATAGGTAAATTTGATTTCTTAATTAATTAAATAAATTTGATTTTATAATTATGGTTTTCAGACACATAGTTAGAAGTCAAGAAGTTATTGTAAGGTTCACAGACTTTGAACAACTATTGGGCTCTTTTCACTAGGACATAGTCAAGACAAGGTGTTAGCAAGGGAATAATAGATAGGATGTTTATGCCAAGGGAATACTAGATATATTGTTGGTTTGGAGCTTTTCAAAATAATTTTGTTTTGATTAATGTGTTGTTGTTATGTTATACTTACTATAGGGTGAAGTATTTTTTTCATTCATTTACATGTTGTTAGAAGCAAGTAGCCAAATAATTGTTTACCTTTAAATTTAAAGTTAACATTTTTTCTATGTTATTTACTTTTTTAAATTAGAAAAGTTTAATCACCAATAAATTTATATCATTATTCAAAGTTTTTTTTTAACAAGGATGAGTATTATTTTTTTTATAAAATCTGCGACTAGAACCCAGCAGAAATTTACATGAGGTATTTGTTCTGAAGTCATTTTTCATTCATTTACATGTTGTTCGAAGCAAGTAGCGAAATAATTGTTACCTTTAAATTTAAAGTTAACAATTTTCCTATGTTATTTACTTTTTTAAATTAGAAAAATTTAATTACCAATAAAACTATATCTTTATTCAAAGTTTTTTTTAAAAAAAGATGAGTAAGTATTTTTTTATAAAATCTGCTACTCGAACCCGCGTGAAGTTTACATGAGGTACATAGATGCTATCTGTTTTGAGTATATCCTTGATGAAGATTCAAAAAAGTTAGTATTCTCCAGATAACTGAATATTCTCTCATAAATAACTCATGCATGTCAGTTCAGATAAAGACCCAGTTGAGATTAAAGGTAGGGATAGTGTACTATCAGTTTCTAGAATATTCCCATGTGAATATCTCTTGCATGTAGAAGGAATTCATTCCTTGAGGATTGCGTAGTTACTATAGAAGTAAGAGCAGTGTGTGAGGTGAGAATCACACAGGTTATAACCGGAGGACCCAGGAGAAACTGCGCAAGGAAATAGGAGGCTTGGAGGAGTGAGGAGAAGGCGTATGTATTGTCTATTCTGTCTATGAGAAGTAGTGAGGGATTGTATTGAGAGCTGAATAGCTTGAGAGCTAAAGCTTTGTGTAATCTTGAGATATTTCCACTTGTATGATAATACAAATAGCGGGGTTTTTAGCTGAGGCTTTCCCCAGAGTATTCTTCTGTGTTTCATGTGTGATTGAATCTTCTTATCTATTATATGTGTTCTATTTGATCTTGCTCAAAATCGATTAAGCTTTCGCAAGTTTGATTGTAGAAGTAGATTAAGTATTTTTCTTTAGTACATTGCATAATCAGTTTAATCTACAATGATAATTTCTACATGATCTTGAAAATTTGCACAATGGTAAATCAATGAATGATTCATATGATATGGAAATGGAATCAGTGGAGGACACATTTGAAGAATCTCCTGGTAATTTAATGTATTGGAGCCGAGGGGAAATAAAACATTATTATGGATTCATGATGCAACAATCAAGTAAAAAGAAAATTATTGATGATGAAAATGAACAGGTTGAAAGTGTTAGAGTTTGGAGCAGCAACTCGAAGAAGAAATTTCATCAATATGTTGATGCAAGGAAAGTTAAAATGAAGTCATATTTGTAAGCCTAGCTGAGACTAAGACCAACATGCATTCTTATGCATTGTTGAAAATCGATTTCTTCATTAAGGGGGGATGTTGGAATAACGTAGAAATGATATGTCCAGATAGAGTTGATGAGTTGTATTCTCATAGTTAGTGTTTAATCTATTTGTCATGGGTTGTGTCATCGTAGTTTGTGTTGTGAGTTGGTGATCCTAATTATTTGGATCTAGATTGTCTTAGCAGTTGTCTATGTGTGCCTATATAATGTACTGGCTGTGCAAACATTTTGATCATTGAAATTTGATTTCATTCTTGTGCATCTCTCTATTTTCTAATACTTTGATCATACATGAAACAAAAGTTGTTGCAATGTAAATTCTACAAAAATTACCACCAAAAAAAATACATGCAATGGCTGATCAGTGATATATTGTCAAAGGGTCCATCTGGCACATTAAAAGTTGTACTACGATCCTCTTCTGCATTTATTTGAACTTGTAAATCTACATATTGGTGACAAAGTTGGTCCAATTCATCTGGAAGTTGGGCTATCTACGCTTTCTGTTTCAATAGCTCTTCATGGAGGAAGAGAATGTCTTCTGTCTATTGGTTCATCTTTTGCTTGATTTCATTTATCTTGGGATTTCCTTCGTTTGGGGGGTGAGGGTAGAGAGGGCATTGATATGGACCCCGAGATCTTGAGGATGGAATGTCTCAATTTTCCATTTCTTCCTAGTAATCATTATTCCAATCACACCATGCAATACTCTCAAGTAGACGTATTAAAGTAGAGGTGGTTTTCCTATAAAATAGAAGAGAGCCTCGTTTGGAGGAGGCACAGGCTTGTCCCAAAAGGTTGATTATCCTTAGAAGAGGAGTCTGTGGAATACCATGTTTAATCAAGAATGGATATCCCTCCTTGTGCCAAACTTCTTCAGTGATAGAGAGAGAGGGAATTAGTGTCTCTCCACGTTGATTTTCCTGACCATTGACCACTATTCCTGTAGCTTTTGCAAGTGTTACTGCCTTTAGATAAGTTTCTTATTCATATCTTGCTTGTGAGAGGGGAATCACCGTGTCTTCAAAATCAGAGGGGACAAGTTCTTCCTGCGAAGTCCATAGCTACCAACTTGCTAATAGAAGAGAGGTAAACCACGAGGCTCTTACACGAAATCCTTGTCCATTATGGCATCTGATCACAATACATGTTAATTTAAATTAAATTCACTCCTTCTCGAAATTTCGGCTTGAATGAATCCAATTCCATGCCTTTGTTCTAGCCATAAATGTCTTCACCATTCAAATCAAGTCCCATGCTACAATATATCCTTCATTCCATCTTGTTTTGAGTATGTTCATTCCAAACTGCTTCTGATTAAGAGCTGAGGTGTGGGAGAAAATTGAATTATGTTTTGTATCTGTCCTTGTGGCCTATGTGACATCATCCTGTAAAGGACCAGGCTAAAAGAATTCCTTCAGCTTGCAAAACATGATGCAACCTCTATGCCATTGAATTGAAGTGGTGCTGATTATGATAGAGATTGGAATTGGAAGGGACAGGGATGACCTTATCTAATTTGTGCTAATTTGTCCAGTAATATTGTTTCCATACTTCCCTTTCAGAGAAAGGGATCCAAAATGAATTATTGTACTCTTTATGGGATAACACACTATCTAATTTACCCATTCATCTCCCATTACTTGACATCTACTTGGCATGCCATATAAAATTTCAAGCTAGCCTCTCTATTCTATCCTATCATAACATGGAAATAAGATTTAGAAGAGAAATTGTTCAACAAGGCCCAAATTCTGCAAATAAGGAGGGAGATTTAGTTGTTGTCCACATTAGAGCCTTTGAAGAGGTGTTGGATAGTGAAGAGAGAGTTGCCAATAGTTAATATCTAGGAAATAATTAGATTTTTGGCTATATGTAGGCCAAAATATAGCACATACATCTCCACAAGGCTGTTAGATATTTGTCCTAACCCCAAGCATACTTGACTTCTAGTTTTCCTTTAGGATTGAGAAGAATCCCTCCCGCTCCTACCACCCGTATTATTCAAAGACTTTAAATGGTAAAATATTATAAGTTCTATATTGTTTAACATTTAAATTGTAAAAGAAAATGACTTTTGATGTGGTTTACCTCAGTGCAATCACAAATACCAACCAAAAACACAAGATTGTAAGCTGACTTTGGTTTGTTAGTAAATTATTATTTTAAATAAATTTCAAGAAAGTCAAATACTAGTTGAGTTATATGATTATTCGAAATCTTTGGATTGTGAAAGATTATGAGTTTTTTTTTCCAATTTTGAATTGATCAATTAATATGTCAATAACTATCTTGCTCATATCTCCTTGATAACTTTGATGTCAATTTTATCACAACTCACTCCCATGTATAATCTGTACAACCATAAAAACATAAGTAATAAAAGTAAACAACTTTACATTACATGCCACCTCAACCTATGTCTGTTAGAGTAGTGTCCCCTTAAACCTTAAACACGAAGTATAATAACTGGTATATTATGAGTACAAAAAGAAAAAAGGGAAGCAAAGTAATTTCAAGTCTGCTTTGGTGGTTGGTACAATTGTTTTCTTTTCTTTCTCTTTAGTTTTAATTATTAAAAGTGACATGTCAACTCATTATGCCAATTTTAGAGGGATAGACATCCTAAGATAGAGTTATAGTAGACAAAGATAAATGAAACTACACTACATAGATGATTACATCTAACCAATAAATTTATTTGAGAGAAATAAAATCTATATGTAAAAATTATCATATCGTTTTATTCATAGAGATTTGAAAAAACCTGCACTAATATTAAGGTAGTCATTAATGGTATAGGAGTACCAAACTTTTAGATGGGAAAATTTGATTTATTACAACGTTTTGATACTTTTATTGAGTAACTTATTGTTTTACTCCCTATTTCTATTATGTTACATTAAGGAATGATAAATTTATCATTATTTTCATAGAAACACATGCTAATTCAAGAAATATCCCATTAAAAATGAATTAACAAAATCCATAGCTTATTAGGAATTGGAAAAAAGATTAGGATTAATAATGATTTTTTTTCTTCTTCACCCTATAAGATTTGTAGTATCATTGCATGTTTATGAAAATGATCCCATTCTCTTGACAAGAAAGAGTATATTTGTCTCTTTATCACCCTTTGTCACAACTATCTCTACTTTAGCCTGCGAGAAGAGTTAACCTAGGATGAACATCAAAATGTTATAGTGATTCCAAAGCAAAGGAAATTCGAGTAAGCAAATGCAATTTTGCCGTGAAGAAATATTTTACCATAACATTGTAAGATATGTGGTTTTGAAAGAAACAATATTTGTATAATAAAGACATATCTAATAATTCCAATAGATATCAATTATCTGTAAAAATAGTAGATTAAATGGAATAAAATCTAACTCCACTTCCTAACTCTTTTGATTTTGTTTTTTATTTAGCTGCAATATTTGCAAAACCCAGGGACATTTGCCAAACAGCTCTTGTGATATATTATTAAAATGTTTATTGTAGTGAAATGTGACTCCATTTAGTTAAGAAGATGTATAATTATTTAAAAATTTAAAAATATTTAATATTAATTACAATAAATATTATATTATTTATCTTAAATAAAATAATTTAGTATTAATGGTTAATAATATGTGTTTCTTCATGAGTGGAAGGATGGGAGGTCTACTCTATGGCCTCGAGGAGGGCAAAGTGTTCAGGTACTCATAAGGTCTTAGCCATGTAACAAATAATCAAGGAGATATATATGGTTTCTACTAGGGACTTTTGTCAGCCTAAGAACATCGGATGGACATGTTTATGGTTTTGGGAGATTCTCTTCTAATTTAGAATCATCTTGTCGAAGGCTCCTTCCCAAAGGAGAAATCTATGGAATACATCATAGAAAGAATTAGGAAAATTACAAAAGATATCCCATACTAAGCATATTTCCATGTCCTAAAAGACTTTAATAGATTAGTGGACAAGTATGGTGACAAAGGGTGTAAATTGAAGATAACTGCACTAAATATTAATGGCCAAATCAGGTCTGTTATAATTCACTAATGACATATGAAGTCTATTAAAAAAGTTCCCTAATAGCATTATGTGTTGTGAATTTTTTGTTTTCTTGGGGTAGTTTTGTAAGGTATTCCCCTATAAAACCCCTATTTTTGTTGCTTAGATATATTCTCTTAACGAAAATCATATATTACTATTGGAAAGGAGAAAACAATTGGAAGCCTTCGATGAATTAGATGTATAATACTTGATGTATTTTCTACGAACCATACACACTATTATATAATATAAATACTCTTTATGGTTTAAATAAACAAACATGTGCTTCCTCATAAAATGTTATAGGTTCAAATACAAAGGGGGTATAGTGTGAACACCTTTGTAGTATTTAGTAGTTAAATTGCCATGAAGGCGGTCTTGGGCCTTGCCTAAATTGCTCCAATGCATAATTGATTCACCATGGTAATCTCTCTCTCTCTCACACACATAAAGTGACAACATCCTCATTTTATATGAGGGCACTATGCATAACATTGGCACTCTAGCCTCTCTCCTCTCTACCTACTGCTTAGGAATGGCATTGCTCATAAACAAGGAGAAACTAATGCTTTATTTTTGGGGACTCTCTTAGGTAGAACCACACTACTTCTCAACTTATCTCCATATTCAACCTCTTGATCTTGATTTAGGATTCAAATATGTTGGTTTCTTCCTTAAACCAAATAATTATTGCAAAAGAGGCTAGACTTGGCTTCTTGCTAAAATTCAGGAACACATTCACATATGCTGCAATAGATGGATCTCTAAACCTAGTAGAATTGTGCTAATCAAATATTTCATTGAGGTTATCCTTGTATACTGGTCAATCGTTGCCTAGATCCTAAAAGGAATTCTTAATAAATTCAAGTAGATTACGAGTTAGTTTCTTTGGTCAGGGAAGAGCAAAAATTGTCATCTGGTTCTATCCTCCTGGAGGTCCATAGCACTACCAAAGTGGCTAGATGGTTGGGCGCTCAAAACCCACTTCCTCTTTTCCATAGCTTTAGTAACAAAGAGTGCTTGGTGCTTCAATAAAGTTGAAGTACTCTGGGCACACATATCAAAACTCAAGTATTTGGGTTGTTCCTTAATTTATGATTGGATTCAAAGTCCCTCAAATTATCATAAAGTTATATGATCTATCTTCTAGAAAGTGCTCATTCATGATTTCAACACCATTAAATAGGGGATTCGATGAAAATTAGGGGAAAAATTGCAAATTTTAATAGGGGAAGACCCCATGGATTGACTACCATAACAACCATCTCATCCTTGCAAATCTTCTAGGGGCTCTAAATTATCAAAATATTTTCTTCCTTAATCAAGCCTCCTGGAACATGATACTTATAGGCCCCACAATCTGCAAACCTGGCGTGGATATGAACTTATTTGGAGAACAATGCATCCTTTAAGATTAGTACAAAAATAGCCTCAATGCTTCCTTCATCCATCATACAGAGGGTCCTAACACCCTTGTTTTGGGAGAAACTAAATATGGATAATATTCCCTAATGAGGGATACATTTTCCTCTCCTCTCATCTATAGGTCAATCCTTCACCATGGTGAGGAATAAAATTAAGGAAAGCAAAAGCCCCCCCAAAGTAGAAAAAATTCACACGGTTACTTCTTAGGAATAAAGCTACCACATGGGATAACCTACATAAGAAAAATTTACATGCGCCTAACAAATTCTACTTTCGTGGTCAGGATTTAGAATTAATTTTTCACATTTTCATGTCATGCTCCTTTTCCCAAGCAATATGTAGTGAATCAAGGCAATTAACATTCTTCCATGTTATGTGGGATGGTCTAATAGTGGAGGGCACTATCAAGAAATGGAAAAGAAGCTGTTTAAATGATACAAATATTTTTAATTCAAGTATGCATATAAAATTGAATTTAAAAGAGAAGGTAACAATAAGAGACATACACATAAAAGAGGTGGAAATAGAAGGCAACCATGAGAGACAAATTTGCAGAACAAGTTGATAACAGAGTTCACCCAGTGTGGGTTACATCTCCAAGCCCTGCTCAATGTGGGGAGGCCTCTTTTATTAATATTCTACAAAATCAAATTAAATTGCATTTAGAAAAGACACTTTATACCTCCCCTTTTGGGGATGGCTTGAAAATGCGCACCTTTGCTAAAGAAATGGACTACAACATTGAGTTTGTGGTAAAAAAGATTGAAAACTGACTATAAAGTCGGCCTTACTCTGTGATGGGGACCTATGGAGCTCTAGGGAATATTTTATATTCCATACAAGATTCTCTATAGGAATATTCCTTATAGATTCTATGGAATTATTCTTGAAAAATGCACCTAGGTGGGGCGTAGTTTCAGTTCTCTCTAGGTTCCATAGACAACGAGGTTCTATTTGTTGAGGTTCTCGTGCTCCTCCCCTTGATTTGGCAGTATTTTAGGTTTAAATAATGTGTGGTGGGCAGACACATGCAATCTTGCCAAGTGGTGCATTGGTGGTTGCCCATATTATTTCTTGGGAGACCTAAGTTAAAACCTTAGTTTGGTGTGTCACTTTGTGTTTTATGGCTTGTGTAATAATGTTGTAGGACCGACCAACGGTCCCGTTGGGCATGTCCAACTCCCGCACTTGTTTTTTTTAGAATATACATTAATTGCCAAGGGTTGGCCAGTGGGATTTGACTGCTTGCCAACCGACAATTATTTTTTTAATTTTTTTTATATAATATAGCCCCAACGGGAAAATTCCTACCGATTTTTTTGGTGGTCACTATACAAATTAATCAAGAGACAATTTAGTCACCTTTGACTATTGCAACAATGTAAAACATTGCCTTGTTAAGGAAACCAACATATTAGTGACTGGGCGCCATGTGGCTCAACCTGATTGGCTCATACCATTGATTGGGCTACTGATTGGGTTGCCAATATCACCTTCCATGTGTCGTCTCCCGATTGGCTCCCTATAAAATTTACTTCCATGTCACCCTATTGATGTCATCAGCCAGAAAAATGATGTCAACATCCTCACTACTGAAGTTAGGGTCACATTTCATCCCTGTGGGTCCTACCTACAAAATTTTTAGTTGTTTCTCATAAACTTCAGCGGGTGATAACTTTCATATACATTGTCGGATTGAGGTGTCATTCACACCGTTGGATTCAGAATGACAAGCTATTTGATTTGAGATAGATTTTGATGAGTTTGGAGGACTTCAAAAATTTAGTATTTTAGGATCCTCTTGGATCATTCCTCCCACTAAGGAGATTTTGGTCCACCAAAAGGATGAACATAATCTGCAATTTGCTATAATCCCTCATCTACACAACAAGTACCCTGTCAGGCCACACTTCATTCTCCTTCACCTTTGTACTTCAGAGCCATAAGTGATGAACCAACACATTCATTCTATGAAAACTTGTAGCACATTATTTGTAGATTACATACAAGAACAATCATGACACAAAAAACCCCATACTTTCCAAGAGTTTATATCACACTCATTGGTCAAGTTTACATCTGAATCATAATAGAAACCATACCCAATCTATCAACGAAAAAGGCCAGAGACATCATCATGTTGCATTTATAAGTGATGGAAAATACTTCATCACTTTTAGAATTATTTCACAACATGTGATTTACAAAATATGGCCATGACAAGCTACTATCCCTAATAAAGTCATCTCTCACTCAACAAAGTGAATGGGTCATCATTCTAGAGCTGATTTTCTTGTTGAAAATATTCATTGAATGGTTCTTGCACAGGAACTTTGTCCTTCCCGAGACGCTGCTTTGGATGGAGCTCTTAACATGTGGCTCTCTGATGTCCACTCTGTTGCAATGGTTGTGAAAATTCTTCTTCCTCTAGACCCGCTTAACCTTCTTCCTTCCATGATGTGGAGAAGGCCTTTCACGTCTTGTCCTCTTTCTCCTTATTTTAATTCTCTTCCAACACTCAACAACCACATAACACATATTTCATTAAATTTGGAATTAAATAGTGGATCTAGAATTTAAAAATAACTAAAAACCCCAATTCTAGTAATGCCCTTGTAATAAAAAGTTTCCAATTTTAATGAAATATGTTTTACATGGTTATACAAGCCGCAAAAACTACATGGTTTTCTATGTCACAAGTTTTGTTCGCTATTATCAATTTTCTTGTAATAAAAATAAACTTTAGATTACTGATACTTTTTATACCTTGCTTTGGATCTCTCTTTGGATTACTCACTTCCATTTGGAAATGACCCGGAATCATGAACACTGGAGGCTTGTGAGATACTCTTAGAATCCTTCATTCTCTTTGACTCAACGACTTGTTGCCTGAAGATTCTTATGTCTCTTCCTTTTTGAAACAACCCGATCCTGCATTTCGTGGTAATTCCATCTCTTTGATGGCATTCATAATTCCCTGCCCATTAGCTCCTAGGAAATTTCCTTCATATCCCATCTTCTTCATTAATCTTGAACCAATACCTATAGTGTACTTTTCAAAAGCACCCAAATCATAATCATCATGTGAAAATGAAACTGAAGAACTACCAACACTGTTTACTTCAGTGGTTAGTTCTGCAGCAAGTGATGATGGCTTCGCCAAGCCTTCGTTGCACTTCAACGTTTCCAAGGCTATTTCATGGCTTGTAATTGAAGCTGCAATCTCCGTTTCTCCTCTTCTCCTTCTTGTAGAAGTCTCCTTAATTCAACATTCTTTGCTTGAAGGCTATTATTGATCTCTTCATTCGAATGATGAGAACAACAATAACAATAAGAATATTCACCTAACAATGGAGATGGAGTATCATCCTCTTCTCTCTCTTTCTCCTATTCCTCTTTTGCCATTTTCTCCTCATAATTTTCAAACAATATATCAATCATGCTTGCCATCCTGTAGAAGGCCTCGTAGAGACACTTTTCCTTATTCATTTCCCTTCTTTTTGCACACTCAATCTCTGGTTATCATTCACACTCACAATTCACATCAATGAGAAGACCACTCTAATACCAAACTTGATACAAATATTTTACTTCAAGAATGGATACATAATTTCATTTAAAAGAGAATGTTACCATAAGATGCATACACATAAAAGAAGCAGAAATAAAATGCAACCATGAAAGACAAATTCATTAAACAAGTTGATAATGGAGTTCATCCAGTGTGGGTTACCGGACCCTCCTCAATGTTGGGAGGCCTCTTTCGTTAATATTTAGTGAAATAAAGTTTCATTACATTTAAAAAAGACACCTTATGCCTCCACTTCTTGGGATGGCCTGAAAATGCACACCTTTGTTGAAGAAATGGACTACACCATTGAGTTCATGGCAAAAAATATTGAAAAATGACTATAAAGTTGACCTTCTTCTGTGTTGGGGACCTATGGAACTCTAGGGAATATTTTAGATTCCATACATGATTATTTATAGGAATATTCCTTACAGATTATATGGAATTATTCTCGAAAAATGCAACCAAGAGGGACGCGGTTTTAGTTCTCTCTAGGCTTTGCAGGAAATGAGGTTCTGTTTGTTGAGGTTCTCACGCTCCTCCTCTTGGATTTGGCATTATTTTAGGTTTAATTAATGTGTGGTAGGCGGACACACCAAAGCTCACCAAGTGGTGCATTGGTGTTCGCCCGTATTATTTCCCGGGAGACCTGAGTTCAAATCTCAGGTGGGCATGTTGCTTTGTGTTTCATGGCTTGTGTAACAACGCCGACAGATCAACCGGCGGTCCCGCCGAGAGAGTCTGACTCTTGTCCTTGTTTGTTTGTTATAATATATATTAACTGCTAAAGGTCAGTTGATGGGGTTTGAATTCCTTCCAATCAACGATTATTGTCTTTTAATTTTTTATATAATATAGCCCCAACAATAAAATTCCCGCCGATTTTTTTAGAGGTTGCTATACAAATTAATCATGTGACAACTTGGTCACTTTCGACCACCGCAACAGTGCAAAATGTCACATGGTTAAGGAAACTAGAAAGCTGCTAACTGGGTGCCATTTGGCACAACATGATTGGCTCGTACCATTGACTGGTTGTTGACTAGTTTGCTAATGTCACCTACCACGTGTCATCTCTCGATTGGCTCCCTACCAATTGTAGTACCACATCACCCTGCTAACATCATAAACCATATGGATGATCCTAACATTTGTACTGCTAAAATCAGCGCCACGTGTCATCCCTGTGGTTCCTTCCTGCAAAATATTTAATTGTTTCTCAAAAACTTCAGTGGGCCATAGCTTTCACATACGATATCGGATTGAGGTTTTGTTCACATTGTTGGATTCAAAATGACGAGCTATTCGATTTGAGATATGTTTCACTGAGTTTCAAGGATTTAAAAAATTTGGCCTTTTAGAATCCTCCTAGATCATTAAACCACAAGCTTCACAAGATTCTCCCTTTCATTATTGCATGGGGCATTTGGTTGGAAATAAATCAATCTCTTTTTGAAAACAAACCCCCTCCTCTATTAGAGTGCTGCCAATAGCCTTGCCATCCTCTCATCTTAGTTTCTAGATCCCTTCATAGTAACGAATAATCACCAGGTAACTATAATCAACATGGACTCACCTTGGGATTATTGTAATGGAGCATCCCATGACTCTGCTACAAAGGACTACACAAGGGGAATTCTCTATATTTCTGAAGGCCACTTCCTCTCTTTTTCTACTCGAATTGGATAAGAAACAAGTAATTATGCATAAATTCTTATCCTTTTCTTACTGCTCACTCTATTTCGTGAGCTCAATATTTCTCAAATCCATATATGTGGTGATTCTCTTCTTGTTTTCAGTTGGATGAATGACTTATATCATTTGTGGCATCACCAAATTTTCCACCTTTTTCAAACTGCCTCTCAATTGGTTTCTTTTTTCACCTCCATCTCTTTTGATCATGTATAGATGAACCAAAATTAAATTGCAGATGGCCTCTCCAAAGTGGGCTTGGACATGGATAATTCCAGCTAGAAGATCAAAGAAACAAAAGAGAGCTAACATATCGAACATCTTTACTCCCCAAGGATAAATTTCGTCCAATCTGTGACTTAAAAACATATTTCATGATAATTTTGTGGATTATGATGACAATATTATGGTTGTATTATGACTTTTTGGATAGATTCTTTACATGTTGTGCTTTCACATGACTACTTATGGATAGAAATTTTTTCTACCAACACTAAAAGGGACCCTTATAGTCTAGAATCATGCACAATAGTGCATCTGATTATGTAATTTTATTACTACATAATAAAATTACCAATTTTTTCCCATGGGATTATCTCTCTCTCTCTCTCTCTCTCTCTATATATATATATATATATATTGTCAATTGGGTCTATTTTGGGTGGTTGGGAAGAATATTTTTATTCAAGTCCTTGTCTAAATGCAACTCTCACAAAAAATTAATTGAGTTTTTGCAATGGCTTTTAGACTTGTACCTCGAGCCATACAAAATATTTTATCTTTGCATATGGGCTAAAGGATGAGGTTCTTGCTTACATTGAATATATATATAGATAGTAATGCTTTTTTTGGTCAAAATATTTTAAGAATGTGCTTTTAAGTAAACTAACTTAGATCCATTTCAAAGCTTGATATATCAAGCATTTAGGGACTTCAAATTTCTTAATGTATACATGTTTTTATCTTTGTGAAAAGGGGTGCTATGTAGCTGAGTGTGGCATAGATGTTGTAAGGTCATCATAAACATTTTGAATTGGTCAAAAATAAAATAAAATAAAATAATAAGAGGCCCAAATTTTTTTGATAATTAAAATTATAAAGATAAAAAATAGAATTATTAAGTATAATTTTAACTACAAAATTATAAACTTAAATTAAGCTATAAAATTACCATGGTTTACAAGCCCATCGTATTGCATACCCCATGGTATTTTTTATGATGAATCCTATTTAAAGGCTTGATTAAATCCATTATGGAATGCAAGAGTACTAGGTTAGATCCACCTTACTTTGGATTAATCCCTCTAGATGCTTGGTAGATTTGAATTTAAGATGGATATAGGCTAGTTTAATTTTATTGATAGTACTTTGTAAATTGTTTAAAATGGATCTAGACATATATATATTTTAAAATTTTATCTCTCTCACACACACACACACACACACACACACACACACACATATATATAATTAATTTATTTTATTTTTTGTTAACTAATCCTTCGGGATTATGATTTTACATTAGTAATTAGTTGATAGTTTTACTTCTTTGTTAATAAATTATCGAGACAAAATTGTCTCCTACCTACTTTAAAAATGTATAAATGTATACTTTTAGTTTAAATGAATCAAGTTTTCCATTGTGGAGTTTATTCATGGGTCTGTCTATAGTGGTATTTGAGTAATGATTGAGATTATAAACTCCATGCGTATTGAGTTTGTTTTTGAGGAGGCATTGTTTGAATTTTATGGAGGGAAGCATGTACCCATTTCATAAGATGCATTTTGAGGAGCGCATTTCTTACAGACACATGAGATAAATACTATAGGACTACTAGAAATTAAGTTAAAAACAACCAAGGTAAAAGTGACTACCCACGAGTAACTCTTATTGTTGGCACAATTGTAAGTGAATAAATAACATTGAATATTAGCAAAGCTTTGAAGCATTTTTGGAAGTGAATTGTTAATTATTTTTAGTGGAATATTTTTTCTTATTTGGCGTTTGAATTTAATCGACATAATACTGGGAAGTGGAGAATGCTTCAAGGTAATTGAATGTGAAAGTAGTAAAAAAAAAGATTTACAAAGGTTTTTTTTGACAAGGATTTGTAAAATTTAAATGAAAATGGATAGAAAAGACATTTTCTAGAATATGAGACCACAAGGAAAGTGAATACATTTCCTATATATTTTATATTACTTCTAGAAACATCTTTGTGTGGAAGTAGGTAGAACTAGAAAGGTGAAAGTGAACAGAGGAACGTGAAAGCTAATAGGAGAAAACGTTAGTGAGTATCAAGTGAATGGAAATTGTATCAAATTGTGATTAAAGAAAGTATTTTTCATTTCTTTTATCAATTAAATTAAAGAAAAATTAAATGGTTAAAGAAAAATTAAATGAGAAAGTAAAAGTAAAAGTGGATAATTCCGAAATTAATTAACTTGAAGTTAAAAGTGGTGGAAATATTCTAGGACAAGTTTGTTTTGACTTGAAATAAGTTTTAAAATACAGAGAAAAAAAGAAAAATGGTGAGGTTTGGACCCAACTCTCTTCAGAATTATTTTTTAATCCCACCATCAGACGACTAAGCCAATTTTATTTAAAACAAAAGGAGAAAGGGATTTATATTTTTTAGAGGAGTATCACATATATTTCAAAAATTTGAAAAGGATTTGTTTGAATATTTTATTTGGCTACAAAGCAATAATGACTTCAATAGTCTCCATAGTAGGAGTATTGTTAGCAGAAAGGAGAATTATCAAAAGTGGTTTAGAGAGCTTAAAAATGCTCTTGTTTTTAATGATTCGTGGGAAGTTTGTCAAAGCAGAACATATAAGGAAAAAAGGAAATTGCATCAAATCCATTTTATAACGAAAAGCAACTTGTAATTTGGGAAACAAAATACAACAAGACATATGCATTAGTAACCGCAGTAGTGACATAAGAGGTAAGTTGATATATCGTTTCATGTGAGACTGCATTCGAAGCATTACTGAAATTGAAATAATTTTATGACTTGCACCTAGAACTTGAAACTATTCAGTTGTTGTTGAGATTTTTTAATTTGAAGATGAAAGATAATGATCCATTGAAGAGTGATTTTGAAATAAAATCCATTTTTCATGATATAAAGTCCATTGTAATTGAATTATAGTTACAACTCACAACTTTTATAAAAGCCCTTCACCTTGTCTATTCACACTATTTGGAATCTCTCCAAGCTAGTGGGCAATTAAAATACATTACATTTGATAAACTAGTCAACAAATAACTGAGAGAGAAGAGACCTTTGGAAAGAAAGAGACTCCACCCATTTCTAACATAGAAAATTTATGCATTGCAAAAGAAGATTAGAAGTCTCATGGAATAACTTCTAGAGGTGATAAAATTACTAGAGGCTATGGTAGAAGAAATTATAGAGGCAGTGGGGGGAAAACATAATCAGGGAGATAGACAACAAATAAATTTTAAAGATAAACTAGATTTCAAGTGTATTAGATGTGGTAAAATTGGTCACACTAATGCTAATTGTAGAATTCCTTGGGAGAAATTCAATGAAAGGAGAAAACAATTAAATGAAAAGAAAGATCAACCACCACTAGATAAGGGAAAATCATAAGAGTATGTACCTTACATTGTTTCTCATTGAAATTTATAATATTAATGTTCTTTTAGGTACTGAAGTTTCTTCATGGCAAGAAAATTGGTCTTTGGATTTAGGAGCCAAATTTCATGTGACTTTTAGGTGAGATTTTTTTTGAAACATTCAGTGGCCAAGTTGGTGGAGTAGTATATTTTGCTGACAAATACCAAGTTAAGCCTTCAGGAATTCGATCCATTTGTTTGAAGATACCAAAGCTTGCAAATTATGTTCTACAGTATGTCCTTTACATTCCACAATTTCAAAGAAATCTAATGTCTCTTATACATATTCGACAACAAGGAATTTCCACACATATCTTCAATGGCATCATTGAGATATGCATAACATATGATCATGCAGTCATTATGAATGGTGTGGAAGAAGGTACACTTTTAAAATTGAATCGCACATCATCTACTATAATGAATTCTCATGATAGTTTTTCTCTTTTAGCAAAACCGAATGATACTCTGTCTTCTAGTTTATTATGGAATTCTTGTTTTGGTCACATTAACTATGATAGTTTCATAATTATGAGACAACAAGGTATAAAAGGATTTCCTACAATTCCAGGAAAGATTACACCATATGCTGCTTGTATTTTTGGGAAACATTCTAAGCATTATTTTCATAGTTCTTCTTCTAGAGCTTCAAGAAAATTAGGTCCCACACATTCATATTTATGTAGTCCTATTCCTGTTGCAACTGCCAACGGTAATAAATATATGCTGACATTTATTGATGATTATTTGAGAACGTGTTGGGTGTATTTGTTGAATGATAAGTCACAAGTATTTGAAAAATTAAATTTTTCAGTTGATTCTAAAAAATGAAACTCAAATGAACATTGGCATTATCAAAACTGATAACGATGGTGAATATGCTTCTAATTATTTTGAACAATATTTAAAGGACAATGAAATCAAACATTAGACTACCATACCTTATAATCGACAACATTATGGTGTTGTAGAACATATGAATAGAAATTTTCTTAATATGGTTATATCTATGATGTTCGTTAAGAACATGTTAAGTTGATGTTTTGGGGGGAAGTAGTTCTTTGCGCAAATTATATTTACAATTTTTTTCCTTCTTCTGTCATCAATAATAAGTCTCCTTATGAAATGTGGTATAATCGCCTTTTTGTTGTTCAACGTTTTAGAGTCTTTGGTTCTCTATGCTATGCATTGATTCCTAAACATCAACTCAATAAGTTGGGTGCTAGGAGTCGTAAATGTATTTTATTGGGATATTTTTCTACTTCCAAATATTACATGTGAGGACCCATCCATAGGTACTCTAACTACTACCACAATCATTCAATTAAATTTCATAAATTTTCAGAATCATCAAATAAATTTCACAAAATTTCAGAACAAGGAAAATTTCAAGTTTATAAAACATCATAAGAATGAACATATATTAATTTAATTCTACAATATGCATAATTTGTAATTATTTACATAAATAAATTAATTTATTGAAGAATTCCTAATTCAGTGACTCTATTGGGATGCTCCTGTTAAGCTACCCGACTAAATTTACCTCCTAGCCAACTAAGATTGATTTCCTAGCCCAGGGAACCTCTATAGGTTCCCGAGCCCTTTGAGCCCAAGTCCAACCAGTTGTAGTGTGTCCAAGTTAAAACCAACAGTATTTAATGAATACAATTTTGGATTCCCTCATTTTTCTCTCCATTCTCCTTCTCCACATGCTTCCTCCAAATAAAATCCTCCAATGCCAAAATAAATAACAAGGATCCCCCCTTCTCCTCTCATCCTCCTTCCCTTTATGTCTCTTCCTCTCATCCACCTCAACCACTTTCCATTAATTCCATGACTACCCCCTCATCCTTTTAATTTAATGACCTTAAATTTCCTTACCATATCTTATCCAAAAATAAATTTGAAGAAGACAACTTGGGAATTGAAATATGAATATTTAATTTAGAAATAAATTGGAGAAGACCATATCTTATCCAAAAGTAAATTTGAGAAACTACCTCCTTGATAGAACCTTTGAGTTATCATGTAATCATGAGATTCTAAATAAACTCTTTACTTAGAGGGATTTGAATGCTAGGTAGAGGTGGCACACTAAATTAATGAGTGAGTATGATTTTGGGATTTGATACATCAAGGGAAAAGAGAACGTAGTGGCTTATGCATTAAGAAAGAGACCACATACCTTCTCCCTAGTACCCTTCAAGGTCAATTTGAGGGAAAGTGTGTTGGAGTAACTCCTTGAAGATAGAACTGGTATCTGAAGGTTACATCAAGGCTCTAAAGTGGGAAACAAATAAAACCAAATTTTGAGGGTTACTTCCTTGAACCAGGTGTACTATTGATATTTCGAGGGAGAATGTGAATCCCTAAGAAAGGGGGTATATGAAGAAGTATCCTCAAAGAGTTACATAGACTACTCTACTGTGCACACACTAGTGTGAAGAAGATGTATGTAGACATGAAGAAACTCTTCTTTGGGCATTCATGAAGTGTGACATAGTCCAAATTATTGCTAAGTGTCTTGAATGTCAGTTAGTAAAGGATAATCATCGCTACCCAACAGGAATCCTTCAATTGCTTGACATTTCTATGTTTAATTGGAGGTCATTTCTATGGATTTTGTTGTGGGTTTTCCACTCACTTCATATAGGCATAATGCAATATTGGTTGTAGTTGATAAATTGACAAAAAGTTTCTATATCATCCTATTAAGAGAGAATTACGATGTTACTGATGTGGCACACGTTTTTATAAGTGAAGTTATCTGGCTACATGGGTTACCCACAAAAAAAGTCATTTTTGACAGTGAATCTCACTTTACATCTTTGTTTTGGACAAGTTTAGAGTCAATGTTGGGGACTCAATTGAACTTGAGCATTGCAGATCATCTAGAAAGATATAGGCAGACTAAAAGAGTAAATCATGTTATGGAATATATGTTTAGAAGGTATGTCATGGATATTCATCTAAGTGGGAAAGGTGCTTAACATTGATAGAGTTTCTCTACAATAACAATTACTATAGTTCAATTAGGATGCCTCCTTATCAATCTCTATATGGGAGGCCACACAAGGTGCCATTGAGTTAGGAAAGGTTGGAGGACAAAGTAATAGTCGAGCCAAAATTAGTTCAAGAAATGGAGGAACAAGTAAGATAGATTCGACAATGGTTAACAGAGGCACAAGATAAGAAGATGAGTTATGTCGATGCACATAGGACTGGCCAAAGTTATGAAGTGGGAGACCAAGTTTTTATTCGTATCCAACCCAAAAAAGTGTAATTCATTTTGGGAAAATGATGAAGTTGTCACCTCGATTTATAGGACTTTTTTCAAAAATAAAATTGGAAAAATTGCTTATAGTCTCATACTTCCACCCCATTTGCATAAAAATCATCAATTTTTCATGTATTTGTTCTATGACATTATGTTTATGATGAATCTCAAGCTCAATTAGAGGGAATCACAGGTCTCAGACTTGGGAACTATAATAGTTGAACCATTACACATAATAGACCAGAGGATTCGACAACATAGGCATCACTTAGTGGACCAGGTTAAGGTCTAATGGGACAATTATAGCATAGGATCTGCTATCTAGGAGGATGCAGAGACTGTACATTGTGACTACCCCTGAATTTTTGACCATTTGTGATGCTCATTTTGACCTAGATAACTATCTATATTGAGGCTCTATTTGTATTTTCATGTTGTTTTATTTATGAACACTACGTAATATTGATGCATTTTGGTTAAACATATGAAACTACTTATATAAATAATTTGATGGATTAGGTATTGTTGATTAAAATATTTGATCTATGATTTACATGGTGTGCGACTTACTTGGTTATGATTATCTAGTGTATGACTTATCAGAATTATTGTTGTTTGATGTATGATTTAAGGGGATATGATTTATCTAAGGAATGACTTATCGAAGTTAAGATTTATATAACGTAATATTTATTTCTAGTATGTTCTTATGAAGTACAAAACTGGCATGTGGATACCAGACTTAATAACATGATGATAAAGATCACATATCTATATATTTTGTTGTATGTAGATGCATGAATGAGAACTAACCTGCAGATTGGAAAGAACTATATGATAACCAAGATCCACGCTTTTGATGCGGGAATGTTGACACATCCAATGAGGAATGGTATGATGTACATTTTTCGATTACATTTTGTATCTACTTGATATGAACTATTATGACATGGGTAAAGTGTAATTGGTAGGTGACAAGACTACCTAATTGGATTATTCAATAACAAGTATCCAACCAATGCCATATTGTGGTCCATATTAGGGTGTTAAACCTATTTTTGAGGAGGGGTGTAGGCATTTCCCATCATATAACATCCAAAGCTTGGAATCGTGGGAGGGAAGTGTTGGACACGTTACCCTAGACATGTGATGACGATTGCCAATTTCCTACTGGGGAAGTTAGCTCGATACAGTCTACACTTTTGCCATATTGGTTTTATCAATGGTTAGATCGATAGAGCTGATGCCATAGTATATTGCAACAGATTATGGATAGGATGGGAGCATAAGTGGGTTAGGGAGGATATGAGGTTATATGTTAGTTGGAGACTCTTGATGGGAAGTGGTGTCATTTCTTGACTTACTTAATTTGGCTATTATATCTCTCTCTATTTTTTTTATACCGTATTGTCAAACTTATTTTGAACTCCTTGTGTCCTTTTCATTCTAGCTTCAAGATGAAGTTTTGTGAAGGAGGGGTGTATGTGATGTCCTACTTGATCCTATCATGCTAATTTGATGGTGTTTAATTAATATGAAAATATTGACTTATAATTACTAAGAAATATTGGTATATACCTACACTTGTGAATCTATAATTTTATTTTATTTTTGGATGACAAAAGCTTTTAGATTTGGTTGTTATACTAGATGACAAAATTTTCCGTAATTATGGACACAATTTTCATTTAGGTAGGAGTAGATGAAAAATTACCCAGCTTGTGTGAGATATAAACAACTAGCCTTCCATATCAAATCAATCCACTGATAAAACATCATTAATTCCATTTACACATCTCTGTTTATATATTGTATCAAATATAATACTATATTTTCATAGAGATTGATACTAATGGATTTTCCACAAATTCCTCAAACAATTATTTCACAATAATGGAGAAAACAGAGAAATGTCAATAAAGACACATGCGAAGAAAACTAAATTATTACCTTAGAATAAAGATGAAGGGTAACTAATTTATTAAATTTGAAATTTAATTAGATCTCTTAGTAAATTAAAGATAGGGATGAAGTGCAACTAATTTATTTAATTTGATTTGGATCTCTTTGTAAATGAATGTTAAAGAGTTTACAAGTAGTAATAACAATTTACCAATCCTACATGCACTGGAGCTCCTCGTCTTACATTTAACCTAAAATATTGCCCTCTTTATTGTTTTCTCCATTTTATGTCCTTTAAACACAACTCCTTGCTTAACATGTTCAATTAATTTGATCAAGTCATTACTCAAATAACGAGAATGACACAATTTTACTTTTGTCATCTCCTTTGAATACAAACTAACGCTTGAAAAATTCAGATTGTTTGCCATGGATTTGCTTGGTTTCCATCTAAGAATATCAAGATAATCTAAAATAATGTTCCCTATATTCTTCTTTCTTAGTCCCAAGTTTGATAGAACATCTACTATAGAATACAATGTTTTCCCTAACTACAAATAAAAGTTTGAAGCTTTGTACATTATAGCTTGCTAATCTCATCCCAAAGGAACTGAATACTTGCCAAAAACATTAGCTTCTAGAGCAATTTATTGTTCCTCCATTTGCAACCATCACTTGACACTCTGGTGTTGGATACAAGAAGCAATTCAATTCTTTTGCTACCTTACAATGAATAAAATTGTGAGTACTTCCTGAATCAATCAACACTATTACCTTTTTCTTCTTGATTTGTCCTTCTATCTTGATGGTTTGAAGAGTGGTAATTCCCGCCAATGCATTACAAGATATGGTCGGATTTTGTTCTTCATCTAGGCTTTGTTCCTGGAGTATATCCTCTTCTTTTGACCTTCTTGCTCCTTTTCTTCTTCCTCTTCACAATCTATGTAGAATAATTTCTTCTCAGCACACTTATGACCTTTAGTGTATTTACTATCACAACTGTAACAAATCCCTTTTGCTCTTTGTTCTTCCAATTGTTGTGGT
>APFE031712997.1:124978-163603 GCA_000404065.3 Pinus taeda | reverse complement strand
TCATTTACATGATTTAAATCAAATCTTTGAACGCTGCAGAAGGTATGGTATCTCGCTCAATCCAAAAAAGTCCTTTTTTGCTCTTAATCAAGAAAAGCTATTGGGCTTCATTGTTTCGAAAGATGGTATTTATATTGATCCAGATAGAATTAATGAGATTTCTGATATTCCATTCCCTCATAACAAAAAATCCATGCAGTCATTTTTGGGTCAAATTAACTTTGTTAAAAGATTTGTTCCAGATTTTTCCCAGATTATTTTATCATTGCAAAGATTTAAAAAAAATTGGTGTTTAGATGGGGATCTGCAGAAAAAGAGGCATTTGATTCTATCAAACAATCAATAATTAATGCCCCTGCTTTAAGCACTCCCAATTTTTCAAATCATTTCATATTGTATACTCTCGCATCCACCTCGTCTTATGCAGCAATGCTAACTCAGATTAATGATCAAAACTTGGAGGCACCAATTTCATTTTACAGTTCAAATATTCAAGGTGCTGAACTTGATTATTCAGAAGTTGAAAAACAAGCCTTTGTTGTGTATAAAGCTGTCAAACACTATAGACCCTTCCTTTTAAAAGCTCACTCAAAAGTTATAGTTCCTTTTTCAGCAGTAAGACAATTACTAATTCAAAGGGAATTAGGAGAAAAAAGGGCAAATTGGGTCACAACATTACAAGAGTATGACTTAGAAATCAAGCCAGCAAAGATTGTTAGAGGCCAAGGTTTTTGCAGGTTATTAGTAGGAGCATCCAATATTCAAGAATCAGAAGATACAGAACACACTGAAGAAATCAATTAGATAAGTATCACAGATCCTGAATCGCAATATGCAGATTTAGTTTTCTATTTAAAAAATGGATACGTACCTTCTAATCTTTCCTATAAAAACAAACATTCCATTAGATTAAAAGCAAAAAACTTCATAATTGTAGATGATGTACTTTTTAGGCGGAATTATGATTCAATTTTATTAAGATGCCTAGAAAAACCTAAAGCACAAAAAGTTTTGGAGGAGCTATATGACGGACCAATAGGAGGACATTTTGGAGTCGATACAACAGTCCACAAAATCATTCATGCTGGATATTATTGGCCCACCATGTTCATAGATACTCACGAATACGTAAGGAAATGCCGAAGCTGTCAAATCTCCAATGGAAGAAAAAGAAAACCAGCTTTCCCTTTGCAACCAGTCAACATTGAACAACCTTTCGAGAAATGGGGATTGGATATCATTGGAGAAATCACTCCACAATCATCCAAACAACATAAGTATATCCTTACTGCTACTGATTACTTTACTAAGTGGGTTGAAGCAATTCCTCTGAAGACAACAAACTCTGAAGTAATTATAGACTTTATAAATCAATTCATTATTACCAGGTTTGGTGTCCCAAATGCTCTTGTTTTCGATAATACATCTTATTTCTCTGGAAATTCTATGTTTGAGTTTGCTATCAAAAGAGGGTTTAAATTGAAATATTCTGCGAATTACTATCCCTAAGGTAATGGTTTAGCAGAATCCACCAATAAAAATCTCGTCAAAATCATTAAGCGAACTATTGAGCAGAATCATAAAAACTAGCATAATATATTTGCACTATGGGCTGACATAATAACACAGAAGGCTTCCATAGGTACTTCTCCACTTAATATTGTATATGGGAAGGAAGCAGTCCTACCAACCAATTTATTACTTCCATCTCTAGCCCTAGTGCAGTTTATTGAAGAAAGTCCCTCATCTTCTATCCAACTAATACATGATCACATTTTAAAATTAGAAGAAGAAAGGTAAAAGGCCAGAATTATACATGCAAAACATCAACAAATTATCAAGTCATCTTTTGATTCAACTTCATTCAGTTCAAAAAAATTACAAGTTGGTGATCTAGTTCTGAAATGGGACAAAGCCCATGAGGATAAAGGAAAACACACTAAGTTCCATAAAATGTGGCTCGGACCATTTCAAATCAACGAGAAGATAGGCCATTCTACTTTCGAATTGCAAGATCTATTAGGTAAGAGATTCACTTCCTGTTAATGGCCTTATCTTGAAAAAATTCTTCAATTAAGGAGGTAACCCCTTCTCCTTTTGTAAATATTCAATTTTCAGCAAACTTTGTGCTCATACTTTTTAGAATTATTGGAAAATAAAGTTGTAAGATATTTTCCATTGGCCTTTGCTATATTGAAAAAGTTGCTCAAAAGAAATAGTTTTGATATTTACTTTTAAAATGGAAACCTTAAACAAAATGAAAATTTCTAGGAAATTAGGTATATTTAGATTCTGAAACCCTATTTTATTTTTGTGAAATCTTCTCGAGATTTAGAAGTAGTGTAAATAATTTTAATGTTTTCAAATGGCCAAAATGGTTATCAATATAAAAACAGAAACTGATCCAATCTTAGCATCTTCAACTCTTACCCTGTCATTCGTGCTCTCTTAAGGAGAAAATTGTCCATTCCATTCATCAAAGTTTATGATTACTCAGAGTGTAATTCTAAAATGTATTTGATAAAAAAGATAAGGGGTCTTATTACAAGCCTTCTTACCATGATCATTGGGGAATAGTTCAACTGACATTACCAATACTGCATACCAAAACAGGGTAATGGCTTATAATTATAAGACAAGGGGTCTCGTCATGAGCCAGCTTGTTCAGTTAAATTACAACCAATGAATGGAATTGTCAAACAACTGGCCACCAAATTAGGACAATGGCTTTTTATCTTAAAATATAAGAAAAAAGAAAAAGAGATACAAAATATGAAGGCATATTTTTGGATTCATTCTTTTAATTATACTTTGAAATGTAGGTTTTAACCCCGTACAGAAATTACCTGCATACGAATTATAAATCACAGGAAAAATAAAAATGCGATAGCATAACACATAAAACACATATACACAGAGATCTCCCACTGGATCTCAAAACCCAGACTACCAGCTTGATTTTTCATTATGTTCCTTTCAATGTTACAATACATATTTATACATGCCGAAGCATCCAATACCATGGACCAAAAAAAACCATCGATCCAATACCATGGAATGAAAACCATCGCGTCCAAAAACATGTGCGAAAATCATGCACAAAACCATAGGTGGGTCCGCCCAACTAACATAGGGTCCAAAACCAAAATTTTACGGGGCGCTGCCCCGGACCCCATAAAGTGGGGTTACGGGTACCCCTCAAACCCCCTGTTAACTATGTGGAAAGAATATAACACAACCCAACACCGGGATCAAGATTGAAAGTATGTTTGTAGTTGACAATGCAATAGCATGTGATAGTGAGGAAAATCCTTGTGATGGAGAGACGTATGAAGTCAAATTTGGTGAGAATTATGTATCTCATGAAGAATGGTTCAATTTGATGCATGAAAAGAATATTATTGATGATTTGTTTGGTGAGGAGAGATGCATACCTCCATACACAAATCAAATGCAAGACAACATGTTTGCAGCAATAGAGTTGATTAAAGAGGTTGAAGACATGAAACAACAACAGAGAGATGAAGGAAGGAAAGTTGTCATAAAAGAAAAGGATGAAAATAATTAGTATGGTTCTTATGATCTTTTATATAAATCTAACATTGAATTTAAGTGTGCACATATTGAAAGTCAAGAAGAAGCAATAAAACTTGAAGAAATTGTAAACATTAAGGACAAGTATAAGTCCCAAGAACATGCAGCAATGTTGAATACAAAGAATGTTAGTCTCCAATCAAGAAAGGAGAAGCTCCACCACTATCTTATGGCATGAAAGGCAAATATGAAACTACATCAACAAATGAACAAGCATGGACCCTTTAGAAAGAAGGAAAAAATGAAACCTCTGCTATCAAGATGTGTTGTAGAAAATCCAAATGTATCGTTGTAAGCCTAGCTGAGACTTAGACCAGCAGTCAAGTTAACTATAGGTCGTGATTAAGTGGAGGTGTTAGAAAATTAATCACGATGGCACCAATGACTGTTCACCCATCAGTGGTAGATGATAGTCAGCGAGAGTCAGTAAGAAGTAAATTTCAGTTGGCAGAGATCACTATTGATTCTCCCACTTAGGCTTGTATAAATAATGGTGTTTCATGAATGAACTAAGACAACTCATTTATTGAGTCTTCCTATTTCTGACAAAATTTAGGGCAATGGATCCCTCAAGATTTCTAGTGAGCATTGTTCCATCTAATTAGGTCCATAAAGTCTTAGAGTCTTATAAAATGATCTATAATAGCATAATCTTTCATATATTATGCATAGTTACTCATTGTATTATTTTTAATTTCATATATAGGAATTCCATTCAATTGGGGATGCATTGTTACATTTTCTTCATATTTGCAGTTGTCAGGCCAGGAGGTAACTCCCCAACTAAATTATGTTTCTTCATTAAGATTTCTCAGGGATATATATAATGAGGGAGAGACTCTTGGGCTTCACCTTCCACTGTCTCTTCATTTTCCTATTCTCCGTTATTTACTATTTACATTATTTACAAATATTCACCCAATCCAAATGATTAGGTGTCAACATTCCCCCCCTTAATCTGAAGGGATTTTGGTGATTCCAAGAATCGTTCTAAATCTTTCAAACTTTTCTCTTCCAAGCGCTTTAGTGAAGATGTTTGCAATCTGCTCATTAGTGGAATAGAGGCGTAGATGGATTGTTTTGGCCTTAACATGATGTCGAATTAGATGGTATTTTCTATTGATGTGATTTTTTCAATCATGGAACTTTGGGTTGTTAGACAACTTTATTGCAGAGGTGTTGTCAATAATGAGCGGAGTTGAATGTGCTTGTTTCACTTGCAAATCTTCCAAAATTTTCCTAAGCCACACAATTTCCTTTGTTGCCTCAGCTGCTACCACATATTCCAACTCTGTTGTGGAATTTGTTGGAACTGATTGTTTGCGTGATCTCTAGGAGACAATTCCTGATCCAAGATTCATACTATAACCTGAAGTAGATACCCCAATTTATTTGTCTCCATCAAAGTTTGAATCAAAGTATCCAATCAAGCCGAAGTCACCCACCTATGTATACTTGAGTCCAAAGTCTTGGGTTCCCTTCAAGTACTTTAGAACTCTTTTTGTAGTATACCAATGTCCCTCACAAGGCTTTTGCATAAACCTGGAGAGGATTCCAACAACAAATGAAATATCCGCTCTGGTAGTAGTCAGGTAGTTGAGAATTCCTATAAGCTGTCTATACTTTGTTGCATCCTCAAATTCTTTTCATTCAATAAATGTGATCTTCAAGTTCTATTTCATTGAAGTAGTCAAAGGATTGCACTCAGCGATGCCAAACATTTTCAACAGATCTCCAATGTACTTGTTTTGAGAGAGGACTATAGACTTCGGATGTTGAGTTACTTCAACACCAAGATAGTAGTGAAAATATCTGAAGTTAGTCATTTCAAAACCTTTCCTCAATTCCTTCTCTATGTATGCAATGTATATCTCATTATTCCCTGTCATCAAAACATCATCTACATATACCACAAGGTATACAACTATTTTACCAACTTCCTTGGCAAACAAAGTTGCATCATCAAGATCATAATGATTGAAGTTGAGTTTCAAAAGAGGCTCAGTTAACTTTTCATACTAGGATTGTGGTGATTACTTGAGGCCATACAAGGATTTCACAAGCTTGCATACCTTTTGTTCTTGTCACTTCACAACAAATCCTTCTAACTGGGACATAAAAACATTCTCTTTCAGATATCCATTCAAGAAATTAATTTTTACATCCATTTGATGAACTTTCCAATCATTATGAGCTGCCAAGGCAAAGAATGTCCGAATAGTAGCCCATTTTTCTACGGGGGAAAAAGTTTCCTCATAATTGACCCCTTCCTTCACCACAAAACCTTTTTCCACAATCCTAGATTCGTGCTTGTCAAGTGAGCCATCAACTTTATACTTGTTCTTGTAGACCCACTTGTAGCCAATTGGTTTGGTTCCCAATGGAGGATCAACCAGCTTCCAAGTTCCATTCTTTATCAAGGCATCATATTCCTTCTACATCGCTTCTTTCCATTCATCATGAGAAGCAACTTCTTTGCAGGAAGCTAGTTCAAAATCTGTAGACAAATTCAATTCACAATCATAAGAAACATCCATATCAACAACTGAGTCAGAATCATCTACATCACCTCCAGTTTTCCTGGTTGAATTTCTTGTTCCTGTCTTTCCAACCTCTTTCAAGTGTCTTTGTTAGCCATTTTGGAAGACCTTTCTGAGATGGCCCAAGCTGCTCAATTGACTAAGTTGGGACTGGATCAAGATTGACTCTCCCAATTCTATCAATCACATCACTCAAAGTATCATCAGTGGTTGGAGCTTCATGTGGGGGAGAGAGTGCTTCAAAAGAACATTCCATAGATTGATCCAGTATAGGAATCCCCCTTCAAGATGTCGAATCTAATTATCAAATTCTTGAAATGATTTTGCATGTCTAAATCTATCCAAGCGATCAAGCTTCTTCTCAACAACATTATCAGCTTTGGAAGAGTTAGAAAGATTACATCTCTAGATACAACAAACTTCTTATTAACTTCATCATAGAGACAATATGCTTTGGAGGTATTTTAATACCCCAAGAAGATACACTTATGACTCCTTGCACCAAGTTTTTTTCTTTGTTCCTTTCATATCAAAGCATAACAAGTGGAACCAAAGACCCTGAGATGCTTTCCGAAGGAATCTGGCCATACCACATTTCACAAGGAGTCTTGTTTCTAATAGCATTATATGGACATCTATTCTTTACATACACAACACATAGAACTGCATCAGCCCAAAACATCAATTTTACATTCTTGAAAAACATCATGGAACATACCATATTTAAGATTGTCCTATTCATTCTTTTAGCCACTCTGTTTTGTTGGGGATTATAAGGCATAGTCATTTGATGTTTGATCCCATGTTTGCAAAGATAGTTTTCAAATTGATTTGAAGTGTATTGTTTTCCAATATTAGCGAAAATAGATCTAATATGAGATTGTGCATCATTTTCAATCCATGTATAAAAGTTCTTGAATGTTTGAAAAACATCATATTTGTTCTTCAATAAATAAACCCAACACATTATGCCATAGTCATCAATAAATGTCATCATATATTTATTTCCATTTGCAGAAGGAACATGAATTGGACCACATAAATCTAAATGAATGAGTTTAATTTTTCTATGTTCTCTGGTATGTGAATCATGAAAAGGCTGTTTGTTATGCTTTCCTAAAATACAAGAATCACATTGCTTAAGTTTCCTAGGAATTGTAGGAAAACTAGTAGCACCATTTTTCTTCAACAAGTGAAGGTTGTCATAGTTCAAGTGTCCAAATATGGCATGCCATAAAAGACTTGATGGAAATGTACCTTCATCATAATGATCATTGTATGAGTAATTTTGTATACAAGCAGAGGTACCTTACAGCTTCAGAAGTCTTTCTTCGTCTATCCCCATCATGACAAGTGAGTGATCTGATGCTTTTCTGACCTCAACCTTGCCATTAAACATATGAATGGAGTTTCCTTGTTGGTGGATGTGGAACAAGGACAACAAGTTTCTCCTCAGGTGTGGGAGCTATAAAACATCATGCAGAAGAAAGTCTAGAAGAGCAAGAAATTTGAACCTGGTTGTGCCAAGTGTTATCGGGAAATCTAGTGTCTAGGAAGAGCTGCTAGTCCCACTAAGATGGGTAGCTATCTTAGAAGCAAATAGATTAAAGTTACTTTCATTTTCTTTTACAAGAAGTAGATAGGAGAGGAGCAAAGAATACCAACCTCAATCTTTCGCTTGGTTCCCTGCTTATTCCTTCTCCCCTCTGATAGATCTTTGCCACTCTTTTCTTGACCACTCTACTTCAAAGAGTACCTATAAAATCAAAGAAACATAATACCTTCAAAGTGTAGAGATCTACAATCATAAACAATATAGGACCAGATATATATTGACCACACAAATGCATATATTACTAGACATACAAGAATGTGGAGGAAAACTTGAATAGCTTTATTGATATAAAGATTAGAAGAGAGGATTACAACCCATTGATCTAACCCAGTGTCATCCTCCCAGCATGAAAGCCCTTATTCACCTCATGAAAAGCTTAGATGACCCTACACTATGATATTCCACCAGGAAACCAATAGCACTTCCTTGCAAGATACAAGATTCCAGCCTCTAAATCTCTGGGATGAGGGATCCATATATAGAAGATTGCAGGGGGGTGAGTCAGCTTCTGGGATTTTGATTAGTGTCTTCTCTCTGATAGTTCTTGATTCCACTTGGAGATTGGTGATCTCTTACTCACCCCTGGGTGAATTCAGAGAGGCAAGTGTCACAGGAGAAGTTTCTGGAAGATTCCATGATCATCCACCTTGTAAACTGTCTTTGCCATTTGTCTTATCTCGCCCATCACACCCTACAGAAGGGCTTTTCAATATGCATCACACTTTTTGCATGTGGTAGGTGAGATGCATCGCACCCTCTGCAGTGAGCAGTCTGTATAGTCCAGTTTTGACCAGTTCTTAGCAGTTTTCTATGGAGAACTTTTGGGAGATGATGTAATCAGCTGACCTTGTTCCTTTAGGGTATGAAACAACACTTTTAGGGACTCAAAAGCCCTTGGTTTATGGACATATATTATTGGGGTTGCAGTGCCCAAATATGTCTATAACAGTTGCCCCCTAAAGCATGAGGTCGTAAATCTTTGATGTCGGGTGAAATGCTTTATCATGAGGATCCAAGGTTTTTCTAACTGGAAGGCGACCTGTAATAAGATACAATACAATACATTATCTTCATAACATTTTCATGATCTAGCTAAGGTGGGCATTCCCATGCTCAACTTTATAAATTCATTTTCATGTACATAGGATAGACAACCGCCTGTGTGGCAGATTGATGATTCTGATAGAGCCATCATCCTTTGATTCGGATGATCATCTGTGCAACAATGATGTACATTTGATGTCTTTATTTTCCTAAATATATTGCAGCCCAGATGGATGAAACTAGATCCGGTGTCTTAAAACTCGTCCAATCTTCACCTGAAGTACAAGTTGATCCATGTGAAAAATGTTTTGGAGTCGAACATGGAAAGACATCGCCTGATTACCAGCCAATGATGTAAGCTGTTAACAGGCGCGAGAGGAATCACCGATAATGATGATGACCCTCAAGGTACTACAATACAATTTGCGTGGTGTGAGAATGGGACTTGGCGTCGAACACCACGCAAAATATTTCAGTCGAAGGCCATTTATGTAAACTTGTCATAAAAAATGAGAAGCTTGCCATTGAGGCATGCAAGCTTCAAAGTATTGAAAGGGTTGTTCCTAGGTTGACTTCTTGGATAATGAGATGTCATCGACAAGAAGTGACCCATCGTAGGAGGGCCTTAATGAATCGTACATCTATGACACGGAACGGAGCAAATGATTTTGTGGAGGTGAAAATGATCTGAGGATACAGGGTTCAGGGTGGTGGTCATGAAAGAATGAAGGGTGAAGGTATTGCAATGGATGAGGCACAAGCTGGGTTGGTGAATTCTCTGATCGACTTCTCTTGAACATATCGGTGACACTGAAATGGATTGGTAGCGTTAACCCCAAACATGGATGGTACGACGAACCAATGGTAGTATGACCGGTGAACAGAATAACCCAACCCGACTCAATCATGGTGATGGAGTGAAAGTTTCATGTTCAAGAGCGACTTGCTACCAATAAAGTTTCTTCAAGTTTTCTTCCCAATTTTTCCCCAGTCATTGTTGACCAATACCTCTTTATTTTTATCAAGCTTGAGGAGGATAACATATGCTTGTTCTTTAATTTTCCCTTTGGGCAAACCCGTCGCTATGTTTTAACGACCCTAGCAATAGTGAAACTCGTTCTTGTCTATATAGACAAGCTTGTCACTATTGGTTTTAATGAGTTTAACGACAAAGACAACTTAGTCCTTTTTAAATTTTAGAGAGTTTGAAAAGGGATGCAAAGGAAACTCCAGTAATCCTTTTTCATCACATAATCCCTTAGTCCGAAAAATTATAAAATAATACGAAAGGGATGAATTTTCGATAGCTTTAATAAGCCGAACAAGACAAGCGCTCGATCTTTTTGTGAAATAATCCCTTAGGTCTAAAAATATTAAAATCTAGAGGAGGGATAACACTTCTGATAGCTTTAACAAGTTGGACAGGCCAATTGCTCGGCAATATTTTCATATTTTACGAGTCAAATGAAAATAGCTTAAAGGAGACTCGTTTTTGAGGAACGAGTGATATTTTTGGGTAGCAGCCGATTCCAGGTAAGGTTTGGAATTTTCGAATCACGACAGTGTTACAAGGATGGCTAACAAAATCACTCATCGCAGTTGTTCCTCAAAAGGGTAAACAATCAAATGGAGGTGTATGATTGGCTAAAAAAGAGTGGAGGTGGTGGTAAGAACACGACCAAGGCTCCATAGTTGATGATAATGCATTCACAATGGTTATTTACTAGAGGTTGTTTCATTTTTCAATGAGCTTAAACTTTGGTGGAACATATGCTTATTGCTTAGGTTTAATTTTTAACGAACTTGAACTTTGCGTAAAACTGCTCGTGGCGGGTTTATTTTTTAACGAGCTTGAACCCTGCAGTAACACTGCTCGTGGCCTGGTTTATTTTTTAATGAGCTTCAACCATGTGACAACATATGCTCAGATTCAGTTTCCTTTTACACAAGCTTGAAATGAAAAACTATTCTTGTTATAAGTTCGCATGCCCCCAGCGTAATAATGCAAATCGAGGTGCATGCCCACCAAGCTTCATTGCATTCAACATGATGGTTGGAATGAAGGCTTACTTTCAAGATATTTGAAAGACTCGACTTGGATTTTACAAGATCGTAAACAAAGACTCGATTTGGAAAGGGAGTTGTTTCATTTTTTAATGAGGTTGACACAGTAAAAGAACTATCCTCATAATCCACCATATTTATAGTATTTGATAGAAAATCAAAAAATGAAGAATGATTAAGGTTGCTGGAATAATCTTCGTGGTAATCTGAAAGATGGGAACGATGGTGGTAATCTTCCCATGGTGCCTCTCCTATCATCATTGAATGAATGATTCCTTCGTCTGTAGAATGTATATGCGACCAAGGATCTGAAGAGATATCATATTCCTTAGAGACCTATCTATCCAAACACTCGATCAACGTTGATTTGTGTTTACCCCCCAGGCCATGAAAATTGATTGCTACAATATTTCTAAAATGGCAATGATCCATGCTGTCAAAATGTTCAAGAATCTTCTGAATCTAGAAGATATCATATTGCAGGTTCCCACTGTGGCTATTTCCGCCAGATCGTTTGGAGGTGGTAGGACAAAAGTACCCATCAATTTAGGGTCTTTTAGTAGGCCTACTCTGATATTTTGAAGCGACTAAGAGCTTCCGTGGATCATTGGAATGCTTCCCGTAACTTGTGAACTGTTGGGGAGAAAGGTTTGTTGGTCGACAATTGTAATCCCTCCTTGAAAAGGAAATGCAATATTTTTGAAGTATTTCGACACAACAGCAGCCATAGCGTAAATCCAGGGTCTTCCCAGTAGGATGTTGTAATCGAGGTTTCCATCGATAACTTTAACATCAATTTCTACTATTTTTCCCCCCAGTTTGACTTGCGAGTTACTTAAAATCCCATATGGAGTGTATGTTCATCCATCAAATGATTTAAGCGTCATTGACGATCACGACAAGGGTGGTGAGCCTAAATTTTTCCAACAACTCATTGAAATAATACATGTAGATGCCCCCTCATCAATAAATGTTCGATGAATAGTTTTGTTGAGGGCTTTCACTTGGATGAGGAAAGCGAGTTGAGCTGGTAACTGAGGTTCATATCCTTTATGATTAAAGGTTAGAAGATTGGAATCTGCTGGGTCAATCCCACCTATTGCTGATAATAGAGCCTGCTTCTAGGAGGGGTAATTTTGCAGTACTTTAAGTGTTGACATAGCAGACCGCTATTGGGCTAGGTCCTCTACTATATTATAATTATGTGCTGCTCTAGCACGAGGATTAAATGTCGATTTGTGTACTACTCCTTTTGGTGGCTTTATCATTAGCTCAGGAATGATGGGTGGTACAACTTTGGTCGAAGTTGTTGTCAAACTACTAGGTTGATCAGTAGCCTTGTTGTTCAACAGCTGTGGATTCCCGTAATCTTTATTACTAGTCAATATCAAAGCATCCTTTTGTTGTTTTGAAATGAACAACATAAGAACTTAGAATGGGGAAGCATTGCCACTAGCAACCAGATTGGTTCCCACGTTTGGAAACGGATTAGTTAATACCGCTGAGGTTTTTGAACTCTTAAAGAGTTTTTTAACTTCAGCTTTATGTGGACAATCTCTCATCCAATGATCCTAATCGCATATCTGACACCCCGCAGGGGGTTTCCTTTGCCCAGAAGGCTTTGCAAAAGGTTTTTTAGGAGATGAATCCTCTAGTTTCTTGTTTTTCCCTTTCTTTTTCTTCTTTCCCCGTGGTTGCTTTGGTTCTTTGCCTTTTTTAGTTGACATGGCATTTACCTCCGAGGCGAGAAGTTCTTCATTTGCATTTTGACTAGAAACCGTACCAGCTTTCTTTGATGTAGTCTTTACGGTTTTCATGCTTGCTGTACCTATCACGCCATCGCCGGCATGAAAGTATTTGTTTGATTTAGGAAGAAGAGGAATGGAAAACTTCAGTCTAGAAGCATCACGGATTTTGTCATAGAGCGTACCAGACTGAGTATAGATCAAGTCTAGATATTGCACATGAGTAATGATCTGCTCTTCAGTGACGACCCCTCCCTTTGCTACATCTTCTGTGATAGAAGGTAACAATGACTTAATAAACCATTCATCTAGCAGCTGATCAGGAACATATGTTTTTACCATTCTACGATGACGTCGCCACTTATGAATATGGTCAGATATGTGAGTGGTTGTCGTTTGTTTGAAATTGGTAAGAAGCTCTGTTCCTGTTTTGTACCTTATTAGTAACTGAAAATGGGTTAAAAAGGTTGTGGTAAGGGTGATAAAGTTATCGAATAAAGCTCTTGGTAATTCGATGTACCATTTTGCTACCGGACCAGTTAACGTTCGCTGAAAAAGGTGAAGCCTAATCGAATCATCATTAAGAGTGTTGGATGAACACCACAAATGAAAGGTCATCACATTATTTGACGGGTCTTCACCCGGATTTCCATTAAATTTAGGAATATCTTACGGAAGTTTATGAGGAATCGCCGGCCACCAAGGGGCATAAGCAATTGGATTGTTTGTTAGCCGATTTAGATCTGGTAACTCTAAAGTTGCCACGAAGGGCAATTGTTGATTCAGGTTCGGCAAAGCATACCCAGGATAAGATGGGATTGCCTAAGTAGTGAGTCTTTACATACCAACATAATGCATTTGATGCTGATAACTTTGGTAAGGTTGATGGGCATAACCATTTTGATATGATTGTTGTTGACCGTTTTGAATATACAACTGCCCATTACTCGCAAAGACTTTGCTCAAATCTTTGGTAAGCTTGTTGGAATTTCGGTTGTTGATATTACACCAGCCATGGTTGTGAAACCATTTGTTGTTGTCCACTACTGGCTATTTGACCAAGATGAGGGGTAATAGTACCTGTTTAAACCTAGGTCACTCCGGTTAGGGAGCCACTAATCGGTGATTACGACTGCATTGTGGAGATAGGAGGCTATTGTATTACGACTTGAGAAACTTGAGGTTGGCATACAACAGGCAACACTTGTACTGCGACACTGTCAAAATGGCCGGTGTAGTGGGGATATTCGACACAAGTAGGCTCTATTGCATTGAGTATACAACTCTTGGTTGTTGAGGCAGTATTGGCACCCAACCGCTCGATGTAATTCCAGCATGACCCGAATTTTGTTACGAACTCCCATATGGTTGTTCTCCTAGAGGAAACAATGAAAGGGCATACTACCCCCAATATGGCAGCAATCCAATGCTCAAAGGAATGATTGGCCTTTGGGGACCAGACTACCCAAATTGATACTGTTGTGAAGGATTAATTTGCTGAGACTCAACATAATAGATTCTGGATATTATTCCAGACGAACAAATGGGAACAGACCATTTTGTCGAAACAGTCCCTGGATGGACTCCATCTAGTGGTTGGGAGCTAGTTGGGACAGATGGTACACCAATGAACATTGTTCGAGTAGCAGTAGGAGGTTCTACTGCTACTACGTCAGATGACACAGTCCTTGATGTCGATAGTTGTTTAGACATATCTAGTCTATCCAAAATATTTCCTAGCGATTCTACAGGAACTTGCGATGAAGGGAGACTAACTTCTGATGAAGAAGGATATAGGGTGATCTTGGCTCCAAAACGCAATGGAGTGCTAGATGGAGGATCCTCCACAATCTCTTCTATAGCAATCAATCCAAGTGGAAGAGGTAGACCGTCAGGTTCGTAAAATATTTCTGGTGCGGAAGAAGGTGTATACTCTGCAGTGACAGATTTTGGAGGGGTAACACCTTCTGAATCAGTTGTAGATGGAGTCGGATCAAGAATAGAAGCGTTTACCATCACACTAGGATCAGTTCTAATGTCCTCTTGTGGCCACAAAACTTCTTCTGTAAAGGCAGGGGTACCAGAAAAGGTTGGAGTAACCGAAGTCCCTGAGGATGTTGGAACACAAGTTCCAAGCAAACCAAGGGACTTTGATCCAATTAAACGAGTTCGCTTTGTCCAGAATAGTTTCGTTCCCAGAGTCAAAGACAGTTGACTTGTTAATCTCCGTGAATGACGGGGTTTCGATTGACTTTCTTCCACGATTGCGGATTAATCGATCAACTCAAAATAAAGGGGAAAAATTGATTCTGAATTAAATGAATTTTAGACGATTTGACACAACTCGCTTTTTCAATTTTTAAGAGACAAGAAAAAGATAAAGATGACTCTAATCACATTCAATTTTTAATGAGCCTGAAGTGACAAGTGCTCAGATGGACCTTTTCGTTTAAGGATTCTGAAAAGGAACGAAAGAGACTACTCTGGAAATCTAGACAGAGGGATTACCAAACCAATCGCAAAACCACAGAATACTTTTTACGGTACGACAATCAATCTTCCTAAATGCTATGTTTAGTGCATTGCGATCGATAGGGTAGCAGACACGACTTCCTAAGGATAAAGGATATAGCCTATTGTGGTCTCCCAATATATACTCAACGGTACGTGGGAGCACAAGTTTGTACTAGCACTTGTCGTCTCAAAGAGGAGGAATCACCCAACCTACAATGAAAGCGATAGTTACCAAGTTTTACGATGCCAGAATACATCTCTAGCCTAGACATCTAAATGTTGTGCGTTAGGTTCCAAAGCAGTTTTATGTTCATTGAATTTATTTTACAATTGATATTTCTTAAGAAGTTTGTCTTTCAGGTTCACCGCGTGATGTAGATATACAATTCCTAAAATGCAATCTATGATGATAAACAATCATTTAATCTTCTTTTTGCAATGAAAATCCTAGCTACTAAAGAAAGAGAAGTGGGATTCTTTCAACATAGAGCAGCAAGCACACACTAGATGCACTGTCCTAAATCAAAATCAACAAGCAGTCTAAATGCAAATGCACATGCATGTATTTGTTTTCACTTTCTTAATGTGTAAATGACAAAAAGAATGCTAAGTACAAATCTGAATCATTTCAAGCAACAGTACTAACAATTTTCTTTTCAAAAGACGAAAGGAAGATAATGACGACACTTTGTGATTTTGAATTGAAAACTACTTTCGAAACTTTCGAAACTATTAATTCAAATCAAATACAAGAGTAATAGTGTAATCGACCTTAAAGAACAATAGGATTCTTTTCTTTGACTGAAAAAGACACTTGTGACACTTTCAAATCAAAAGACGACAATTTGATTACATTACTTCTTTGTAAAGGAGAATCGTAAATGGAAAACAATACATAAAAACATTTACAGTTTTTTGTACTATGGAGGCTGAATCATGCAAAGGAAGGGGTTTCCATAGTGGTATACTGATCACAGACAATAAAAATCCCGAATAAAGCTAAAGAGAGTGAAGAAAAAACCAAAATCTAGAAGCATAAGAGGTCTTATCTGATCATCACACCTGTAACACAGGGAAAGAGAGATGCATCTCACTTACTGCACATGGGAGACGCGATGCATCCAGATTCCCTAGAAGAGAAGGTGTGATGGTCCAGGGACGAGACTTGAACTTGGTTCTTGGTCACAGTTTTCAGCTTAGTTCAGGGATTTAAGCTGAGCTAATGATAGTCAGTCAATGCAAATCACAGGGGCTGTTCTAATGAGGCTACCTAAGCCACCACCAGGGCAATTAGGATGCTTGAAAATCAATTGCTTAGTTTATAAACAAAACTCGGAGATAGACTGAAGCAGAATTGATCTAATTTGCACTTGCATAGCAAATGTAGTTCGAAGGCTAGCTGGCTTGACTTTAGGCTTCCTCTATAAGTTTATAAATCAAACAAATATAGACAAGCAAATAAGCTATTCGCTCCCCAGTGGAGTCGCCATTTATTATTGGTAAATACAGTGTCTATGCAAAGCTTCTAGTCCCACTAAGACGGGTAGCTATCTTAGAAACAAACAAATTAAAGTTACTTTTGTTTTCCTTTACGAGAAGTAGATAGGAGAGGTGCAAAGAATACCAACCTCAATCTTTTGCTTGATTCCCTGCTTATTCCTTCTCCCCTCTGACAGATATTTTCCGCTCTTTCCTTGACCACTCCGCTTCAAAGAGTACCTGTAAAGTCAAAACAACATAATACCTTCAAAGTGCATAGATCTATAATCATAAACAATATAGGACTAGATATATATTGACCACACAAATGCGTATATTACCAGACATACAAGAATGTGGAGGGAAACTTGAATAGCTTTATTGATATAAATATTAGAAGAGAGGATTACAACCCATTGATCTGACCCAACGTCATCCTCCCAGCATGAAAGCCCTTCTTCACCTCATGAAAAGCTTAGATCACCCAACACTATGATATTCCACCAGGAAACCAACAACACTTCCTTGCAAGATACAAGATTCTAGCCTCTGGATCTTTGGGATGAGGGATCCATATATAGAAGATTGTAGGGGGTGAGTCAGCTTCTGGGACTTTGATTAGTGTCTTCTCTCTAATAGTTCTTGATTCCACTTGGAGATTGGTGATCTCTCACTCATCCCTGGGAAAATTTAGAGAGGCAAGTGTCACAAGAGAAGTGTCTGGAAGATTCCATGATCATCCACCTTGCAAACTATCTCTGCCATTTGTCTTCTCTCGCCCATCGCACCCTACAGAAGGGATTTTCAGTATGCATCACACTTTTTTCATGTGGCAGGTGAGATGCATCACACCCTCTGCATTGAGCAATCTGTATGGTCCAGTTTTGACCAGTTCTGAGCAGTTTTCTGTGGAGAACTTTTGGGAGATGATGTAATTAGCTGACCTTGTTCCTTTAGGGTATGAAACAAAACTTTTAGGGACTCAAAAGCCCTTGGTTTATGGAAATATATATTTGGGGTTGCAGTGCCCAAATATGTCTATAACACCAAGCCCTGATGGCTTGATTTTTGATTTGTCTGCAAAGTATATTGCTCCATCAACATTGTTAGTAAATTCTTCAAAAACATCTCTTATAAAAGTCATGCGGCAAGTTTCTCCTGAATCAAGCAACCAATCATTTTTCTAAGAAGCAAGTGAAGCATTAAACAAGTCTTCAGTTATTGCAATATTACAATGTGCCACAACATAGTGAGCAGATTCAGGTGCTTTACCTTTATCTTTGTCATTGATTATACCTTTATCTTGATTCCTTTCCCGCTCAATTATGTCCCAAGGAAACTTACATGTATATGCATCATGTCCATATCTATTACAACGTATCCATTGAATATCATACTTTTCTCCTTGAGAGTGTCTTCCCCCCCTCCCTCTGAAATTTCTTCTTCCTCTTCCTCTTCGACCACCTCTTCCTCCAGAAGAATCTTGAGCATGATTCTTCTCTCTATGTGCAAGACACACAACTTCTTCAGAAGGATGAGGTGTTGTCTTCTTCCTAAAATCTTTCTCTCTCTCGGTGAATTTCTTCACAAGGGATTCAAAGGTAATCTCTTTGAGGTTTCCATTTACTTACAATCACTCAAGATAATTTGAATAAGTGGGATAAAGTTCCTTGACAAAAGCTATAAGAGGAATGTTGAGTTCAACATCATTGACTTTGATATCATGATTAATAGATCTTACTTTTGATACCAAAGCAAGAGGATAACCATTTTTTAATTGAAGGCTGGATAATTTAATCATCAATTAGACAACCTCAAGTTCACAGTGTGAGTCATAGAGTTCCTTCAACTTCTCTAAGGCTTTAAAATCATTTGAAAATGGTGAAATATGGCGACTCATCTCTTCATTTGCATATGTTGCAATCAATGCATAGGCCTTGCTTTTCTTGTTTTCCCAAATGGTGAATTCCTCATCTGAGGCGAGCTTTGTAGGTTCATTATCTCCTTCTCTTACAAAAACTCTTTTCCACAACTCATTAAAAATGAGAGTTTGTTTTATTTTCTGTGACCATTCTAGATAGTTCTCTTTTCCAGAGAAAACTACTCCAACTATAGAGATCAATGAATGCATTTAAAAACGCATACTATGTAAAAATTTCTCTTCTGCTGGCAATAAAAATGCACTTCTGGTAGCAATATGTGAAAAAAAATGCACTCTGATATATCAAAATAGAGGTATTATGTGGGGGAGGTGCTTTATGGGGAAGGGTTTATATAGTGGAGGGATTATATGAGAGTGGGGTAAATGGACAACATATAATGGGAGCAAGGTGTATATGTGGGGTAGGTGATATGATATTCCAGTGTTAAAATCTTCACAACAGATAAAAAAACAAACAAAATATGTAAGTAAAAAAAGCAACTATGAAATCCAATCTAATTGTTACAGATTACACCCACAACAAACAATGAAAAAGAAGAGCAGCATGACAAGAAGTATGGATTGAAAAACACAGACAACCTTCAACACAATGTCATCAATGCCAGGGAACTAGATTCGAAACCAACGCATATCCATTTTCCTCCATCCAAATCCCCATTGCCTAGGCAAACCCTGCCAAAACCGCGCCCTTTTAACAAAGCCCTTTGATTTTATGGTGGGAGTTATTTGAACATGGTGGGAGGTGTTTGAACGCAAGTATTTGAACTGGGATGTATTTGAACGCAGTGGTAATTTGGATAGCAGCGGTATATGAAACAACGGTGGTATATCTACAGTGTTTCATATATGGATGGCAGTGGTATATGGAGTGGATACAATACTGACCAATATTGATAACCGCAATGTTTGTAAAGCATCTTTTTTTAAATCAACGTTGTTATAAAAATGCAACATGGAGTGGAAACAACGTTTGGGGGGGTGGTATATGATATGGTATGCAAGGGATATGTGTATGGAGGCCAGAGATAGAGTTGACGGCTGAAGGGCCGAGGTATACTGTGTAAACAAACAGAGCTGACTGTGAGGTGAGTCTAGTAGAAAGAAATGCACTGAGTATCCGAGGTATGGAGGTATGGGTAGAATATAGGTGGAGACCAGGTGTTAACCAACAATATTTGGGCCAACGTTTAAGCATCGCTCATGCTTCAAATAAAAAATGCATATGAAAGTGTATGGAAGGTTGGTGTAGGCCTCAAGAGCATGGTAGAGGTGTCAATTCTGTAAAATAGGCAGAACATAAGCAGGAGGGAGTTAAAGGGAAGAGAGGGAAGCCAAAAATAAAGCTGGCTCTGATACCATGTCAAGACAAGAGATAACTCCTCAAATGAGTTGCATTTCTTCATTAAGATTTCTCATGGATATAACAATGAGGGAGAGACTCTTGGGCTTCACCCCCCACTATCTCTTCATTTTCCTATTCTCCATTATTTACTATTTATATTATTTACAAATATTCACTCAATCCCAATGATTAGGTGTCAACCTCCTATTTGATAAAGGATCCCCAAATTTTTGTTTATGATAGGAGAGTTGATATAGCTATGATCTAGGTTTCCGAAGCAATGAAACGAGATAAATATAGTAATGAACACAATAATATAATAAAATTTAACTTCTATTAAATAAATAAAAGGATAGAATATAGTAGAGCACAAAGTGACTAGAATTGTGGTAGCTATCTTTCAGAGAGAGTGATGTTGGCTACACACATTTGCAAAAGGCTATTACAACAATCCAAAAGAATGACTTTTTAACATAAAGAATGAACCTTGGAGGTTAGAGACTCTAACTCTAGAAGATGAAGTGCCAAAACTTTTGTGGGCACCGAGATGGTTAATTGGTAGATCAACTTCTTGTCGAGGGGCAATGTTTGCACACAATTTATGTTTTGGGCACACAATATATAGAAAGAACTATTTGAAGACTATCTTAGCTTCATCTATGTAAATTATATTACTAGTAAACATTGATAGACATTAATTGATAAGCATTTAGAAAATTACCTTATGATATATCTTACATTCTCAAGCTTAAAAAGTATAAATATATTATTTTAAATAACAATTAACTATAAAAAGAATTTATAGATAGTTTAACATATATACATTTTAAAAAAACATCAACACGAGATATTTCAACCATGGGAGGTTCATCCCATTTAACTCATTTTAAGTTGAAAATGTTATATATAATATATATATATATATATATATTATATATATATATATAAATATAGATATAGATATATTATTATATATTATATATAATTCATTTTATAATTGTTTTTATTAAATTGAAAAAAAAGAAATAAACATAATTACTTTTGAAATAAATTTCAAGTTTATTCACACTTTTGTGATCTATGACTAATAAAAATACTTTTAAAAGAAATCACATATCAATTTTTATGTCCACGCATTTCAAACCACTTGGTTCATCATCAGGACATAAATGAATAGTTGAACTATAGAGCAAATAAATAGTAGAAATGACATAAATGGATAGTTGAACTATAGAGCAAATAAATAATAGAGACAATCAACTTGGTTCATCACTAGGACATAGATAGAGAGTTGAACTATAAAACAAATAAATATTAGAGATGTAACGATTAATTCCATCAATCAAAAGATAGGAACTATCATTGCATCTCTACATCCCTTTAGAAATATTAAATTAGCTATTATCTTTTGAAACCCTTATTGACATTCATTCAAATAAATAAACTTTATTGGCAACTTCCCTTGGGTGTAGGAATAAAATCTCATAATGCAAGCTTTTGTAATCCATAATTAATAAAAATACTTTCCCAAAAAATCACATATCAATTTTTATAACAAAATTTTTTGAACCACTCACTCTCATCCATCATCAAAATATTGATAGATAACTCAACTATAAAATCTTATTTAAAATTATTATTAAAAATTTATAAAAAATCAATAATATATAAAATATTTTATAAAGTAAATTATTTCTATTATCCATTTATTTATTGATTATTCATAATTAAATTGAAATTCTGAACACTATTTCCAAATATACCAATAAACAATAAAAAATGAAAAATACACGTGTCCACGGAATTATTTCATTATTTTATAAAATTAATAACATGGAATTAATATAAAACATAATTTAAAAGTACGAAAATCACATTTTTATACACGATTAGAAATTCTAATCGAATCAGAAGGGAATAACGGACAGAATTCCAATGGAATAATGAAGGAAAACGGACGGAATAATGGAGAATAGGATAACCCCGTTCCCACGCGAGCGCCCACGTACTAAACATTCGGTAGTAACGGCTAATTATTAATCTTTCCGCTACGTTCTTTCGCAATGTTCACGCACGTCCTCAACTACACGCTCAACCAGCGCCGCTTCATATCTGTACACCGTTGGAAAACGTTGACGGATCAAACGTCCAAATAGAGAGATACTAATTTGATCAACCCACCATGTCCATCTGATATAAACATAACTGCTTTCTAATTCGTAAAAAATCAAACAAACAACCTTCCATTTATGAAAACAGTAATCAATCAAACAAATACCAAAGGAATGGGGTACATGTTATTTTTAATTTAGTCCGCGCACCCGTTTGTGTGGTCGAGTGTCCAGCCTGAGAAATCAGAAACTCTGAACAGAGCAGCTTTCCATATTTCAATTTCTTCTGCTTTGTGAATTCCGCAACTGTGATAATGTTGGAATGCCTGCGCAAATGGGCTGCCAGATCGCTCTGGATGACGCACCTGCAAAGGAGTTACTTTATAAAACAGAGGAATCACCGTTCCCTGCACCTGATTCGCGATAAGCGAGAGTTCGTTGAGGCACCATACAGATGATGCATAATCTGGGGACAAAATAGGAATCCTAATTCTACTGCATTTAATGGCATGCGTTATAGTTGCATGGATATTCTCACCCTCTTTCACTTGATCGGCTTCGTGGAAAACATTGATCTCTTCGTGAGCTGTGAGGGCTCTGTAGAGATGATCTACGAAGCCTTTCCTGACATCTGAGCCTCTGAAGCTCAGAAACACGTCATATCTCCACGCTCTTCGCATTCCCACAGCCATTGAAGAGGAAACAGAGATCAACATCCCTCGGTTGGCTATTCGTGATTAATTGGTTTGTTGACAAGTGGTAGGCTGGGGGGACCTTTTATAGGAGAGCAGGTGAATCCTCCTCGTCCTTTGATTTCACAGGAGAGCAGTAGAGGAGATAGATCTTCGAAGGATGGAGGAAAGTGCGAGGTAAATTCAAACTGGCAATGAAATGTCCACGAAGTTCCTTAAATGCCTCTTACTTTACGAAGTCTCGCTTAACTTACGTTTTGAGCCCTCACTTATCTGTAGATCTTGCACGTTTGAATCCTCATGTACCTGAAATTTCTTCCTCCGGATTGCCGTCCTCCCCTACTCTCCACTAGAGATCAACGGACGGGAAACAATAGATTTGAAGATCGACGGCGCTGATGAAATCTTATTTTGAGTACTCCTAGCTGGGTAGCTGCCTCCCTCCTTCCGCTTCAAAGCACCCCAGCCTAGCCGTAAACCCTACTGCACGTCATTCACTGACTCAAAGGAGGAGAAATCGCAGCACATCTCACAAGTTGGAATGGTCACTGCCTTGGGAGTAGGAAGGTTCTGATGAGGCCAGGAGGAAGGAGGTCACAAAGAGGAACGCAGCTCCTCCCGCCTTTGAATTTCTTGACTCCTAGGCATTCTTCCTGATTGGGCTGATCAGTCATCGAACACCGAGAAAAAACGATGAATCGGATACGCCAACATCGATAGGGTCCTCCCTTCTGTCTCCTTTCCTTATTAAAATAACACTTGTTCCCCCACAAGCAAGTGGCGAGATAACGAGCACAATACGAAAACAAACTATAAATAAGGTTTTCCTAAGCAAGGAAAGCCAACGGATGGGATAGAGTAATCAATTTTAAAAGTAAGATTAAATAGTTATCGTAACACTTATATATCGTTGTGGAAACGAAAAAAAAAATGTGTTTTTTCATAATAATAGTGTTTATCATACGGTAATGAATGAGGAGAAGGTTTTTTATTTCATTGCTGTAAATTTAAAGGAAGTGACCGTCAATGAGAATAATAAAAAATATTATTTTTTATGGTTATGTCAGAAATGTTAAATTTTTTTAATATTTAATATAAATAAAAAATAAAAAATTATTATTTATTGATTTATTATACAATATATATATATTTATTAAATTCATTTTTTTTAATATTTTATAAAATATTTTAATATTCACTTGAATTTAAATATTTTAATATCAATTTAAAAAAAAACAAAATAATTTAGTATTTATTGATGTCACGCCCAAAGCTATTTCAAAATTCATCGTCATTAATAATGTTGGGGGCATCCTCATTAATTTTAACCATTTCCCTTTTAAAGGACCATACTCTCCAAAAATAAATACAAATAATTAATCATTCCTGATCTTTTCTAATTTACAATAGAAATTGTCTACTACTTATTGAACTTAGAAAAATGATTTTTTTTTTTTAAACTCAGGAAAATTATTTTTTTAATCTCTTTCTATATTAGGGGCTTTTATATATATCTCCATGTATGATAAATATGAAGTTTAGATAAATATGAAATCTATATATATATATGGAAAATCAATATTAAATTATTATAATATTATAGTATTAAACATAATGTTTAATTTTTTATATAATATTTAACATAATACTATATAATATTACTTTTTAATATTATATGATATTGAAAATTATTAATTATGGATTTTTATAAACAGTAAAAAAATATTAGATTTGGAAATTTGTCAAAGTTTAAATCAGATAGAAAATAAAATAGCATAAAATATTGAAATTTTAGTAAATTAAAAGGGTAAAGTTAAAAGTAAGATTTTAATTAGAGTTTAGATAATTTTGATTTTAATATTTTCAATTTTTTTAGTAAAATATATGCATTGATTTTAGTGTACATGTATGTTTCTAATCTTATTTGATTGGTTGAATTTGATGCATTGATTTTATTGTAGATGTTGATTTCTAATCCTTTGAGTGATTGCACTTGATGCATTAATTTTAAAGCAAATATTGATTTATCGTCATGTTTTACTATCATGTTTGATTGTTTGCACTAGATGCGTTGATTTCAGTATATGTACAAATTAATTATTCACAACACGCATTGATTTCTTATAGTATACATTATTCTCGATCCATATTAAATAGAAATTAACAACAAAGAGACTAGATCCATCTTAAATAGAAATAAACAATATCGAGCAAGAAAATTGAAAAAGGAAAAATTAAGGGAAACTATGGATGCATTGATTTTAGTGTAGAAATTAATTTGTGATATGATGTAAATAAATTGATGATGTGCATTATTTTCAAAGTAATTAAATTTTCAATGTGCAGTGACGCATAAAGTAATTATTGATGTCGGGCATTGATTTTTGTGCCATAGTAATCATCAGTATAGATCCCTATTAAATAGAAATTAACAACAAAGAGCCTAGATCCATCTTAACCATCAACCTAGATCCATTTAAAGAAAAATAAAAATCAATGAGAAAGTCGACTAAGAAAGGCATAAGAAACATAATTTACTAAGGAGTGTCAATGAAAAAGGGAGAAGCAAAGAAAAGACCAACCCATAATGTTGGAAAAAATGGCATTTGAACAATAACAAGAAGAAGTGAAGGAAAAATTTGAACAAGAAAAAAACATATCAAAGAGAATATCACAGAGCATATCGACATAAAAGGACACAACAAATGGAAATTCAAAATTGTTAAGAGTAAAGAATTCAAGAAAATGTATAATGAAGAAGAAATTGACAAAAAAATGTGAAGGGAATGACAATTTGAGAGCATGAAGAATAGGGGAAACAAAAATATAAATAAGAAGAGCATATCAATAAATAAAACAATATTCAACCAACTCATACAAAGTAAAATATGCAAAAGGAAGTCTATCTGGGGAGCTAGGGTTTTCAGAAAAATCTACAGGAAGGGCTCTAGTGAGAATGATGTCCAGAGGGCTAGGGAGAGGGGTTCCCTCCTAAGAAATGTTGTAGTAGAGAAAGGAAAAGGATTTCAGGGTGGGTTCAAAATTTTGGCAAAAAGGTCAGAAGGAACGAGTTAAGGAGTAGCTGGGAATAGAAAACAACAATTGAATGGTCAGAAGAAAGGTGAAGGCAGGCGTATGAAAGAATATCAATAGTAGAAAACAAACGAGGATAATGGGAACAACCCATCTAAGCCCAAAATGACAGTAATCCTGAAGGTTGTTATTACAGACCCTCAAACCCAAGCATTGAAAAATTGCATGCGAACATAGGTTGTAATCTATAAGATCATGGGTTTGTGGCCAATGGATAAAGGTCTCTACAACTGGATCAAGAAACATTGGAAGACACATCGTGAGGTAGAACTACACCTAGGGTTGAAAGGTTTATTACGTGGTATTTGCAAATTTGGAGGACAGAGGTCGGGTGTTTGATGGGGGACCATATTTCTTTGCCTCTGCTGGGTTGTAAATGCATCCATGGAAGGAATATTTTACTACAAAAAAAGAGACGTTGATAAGTGTTCTAGTTTGGATTAGGATTTATTACCCGCCCCTAGATTACTCGCTACCATTGACCCTTAAACTTATTGGTGACAACCTAGGTAAGTTTGTAAAGATTTCAAATGCAACTCTGTAGGGAAGATGTACTTTGTATGCAAGGGATCACTATAGAAATGGATGTATCTGGAGCATTACCATAAGAGGTTTGTTTGGATTTATGAGAAAAATAATGGCTACAACTCATTGACTATGAAAGAATTCCTTTCAAGTGCAGACGATGCCATGAGCATGAGCATCTGATAAGGGAATGCCTCGTAAATCGCTCTAAGGACCAACACAAGGAATAAGAGTAGAAATATGTTGAAGGCTTTGTAAAACCAAGTCAGGAATGATGATCTAATAGGAGACAACAATAATGAAATCTAGGTGGAGGGATGTTTCAAAGAATAGTTTCCACATCCTTTCAGATATGACACCTTAAGAAGATCATAATGATGGACACATATTGGAAAATCAGGATTATCATAATGTGGAATGCATTATGGAGGTTTAGGGAAAATCTATTAAAAACATGGATATTGCATGTCTAGGGAAATACCTTGAAGGGTACTCTGAAATGACACTAAGTGAAGAGGGTACTAAGGAACTTGATATCTAAGAAATAGTGTAAAGGGAGGGAATTGATTTGCAGAGTATGGTGGAACAATGGAGATAGAAAGGGTTAGATGTAATTCTAGTGGAACTGGTAGATCATATCCAATATCTTTATCTTATTCAAGAGGATTAAAAATTTTGGGGGTTGAAGATTTACATGGGGAAATTGGTGATATGGTAATCAAGGTGTTTGAATCCGAAATCCACACAATTCCAAAGTACACCAGAAGGAAGAGAGTAATAAATTTGAACATTGTGGCCCTCTAGTAGCTAGGAGAAATATTGATTAATTCATGTAAGATAAGATCTCTCAGCTCACCGCCTAACACCCCTAGTTAGCTACGAAAATTATCACCTGGAATGCAAGAGGCATGAATAACCTAAAAAAACAAAAACTATTAATGAAGAAGATAAGAATGGAAAAGTCATATATGATATTTATTCAAGAAATTAAATGTATGGTCGATAAGATGAAGGAAGTAGATAGGAAGCTAGGTAGGAGATTCAATTACCTAGATGTGGAAGCTCAAATTAGTGCAAGAGGAATAATCACTTTGTTGAATCCTTAGATAATGAACTTGATAACTGAAAAATCCACTAGATTCTTCCTCTGTTTGTAACTATAGAAAATAGGTGTTCTCGGGCTGATTTTGCATACAAATTTCCATGGGCCTAGAGAATTTATGAGAAATTAGGCTTCATTCAAGCCTTAAAGAACCTAAGAAGAAGAAATTTGAACTAGCACTGGATTATAGGGGGATATTTAAATATTTTAACTTCATTGGCATGAAAGAAAGGGTGTTTGAGGAGATCAAATACAGACTATGATGCCTTCAAGAGTTTCATAAAAGAAGAAAAATGATTGATATTGGTATAGGTTATGGGATCTTTACTTGGAGTAATAAAAGAGGTAGGGATCATCAAATAGCCTCTAAACTAGGCAGATTCCTAATCTTAGAGGATTTGCTGCTGTAAGGGATGTATATCAAGGAAAATATTCTCCCCTATGGGGGTTCTGATCATTGGCCAGTGGTGCTGATAGTAGCAATGTTAGGAACTCTTAAAAATATAATTTCATATTTGAGGTCTTTTGGATAAATAAACCCTCTTTTATGGAGAATAATAAGAAATGGTGGTTATATACTCTACTAATTCGGGGCACCAAGATGTTCAGAATACAAGCTAGGATATGGTATATTAAAAACAAACTCAAGAACTGGAATAAAGTCATGTTTGGTAATATCTTTTAGGAAAAAAAATATCTAGTTATGAAGATGGAAGGATTGTAGAGATCGTTGTTGGAAGAGGGATATATAGATGCGAAAAGGAATGAGAAGCTAGAGCTATTGAAGAAATGGGAGGAAACATGCCTAGAGGAGGAATTATTATGGAAGTAGAAATCTAAAACCTCGTGGTTATAGGAATGGGAGAAGAATGAAAAGTTTTTCCACAGGTTGATAATAGAACACATAAATTCAAACATAATTCTCAAAATAAAGGATGAAAAGATGTAGTCTAATTCATCTCATAAGGACATCGAGAATTTGTTGGTGCGACATTTCCATAAGATTATAGAAGAGCCTAAGGTTGATAGATTGGAAGTGATCCAAAATATTGTTAGGCACATTCCTAAACTAAAAACTGAGGAGCATAATTATAATTCAAATAAACCAATTTCCATGGAGGAGGTATCTTAGGTTGTTTAATAAATGCCCATTGGTAAAGATCCTAGCCTAGATGGTTTTACCATTGACTTCTTTAAATCCTATTGGGAGGTGGTAAAACAAGATGTTTTCGAAGTTGTGGTAGACTCTCGTAATTCTTCGATTATCCTTAAGGCCCTAAATTCCACATTTATAACTCTAACCCCGAAGGAGGAAGTAGTTACTACTTTATACAATTTTTGCCCAATAGTCCTATGCAATGTGATATACAATATAATCTCAAATGTTGTAGACAATCACCTGAGGAACAACAGTGTGGTTCTTCCTATGTTGATTTCAGAAGAACAATGTGTCTTTATCGGAGGGAGGAAAATATTAGATAACATTATCCATGCCCGTGAGATAGCTCATTCCCTCAAAAGTATGGGGAAGGTCAGAATGATAATTCAGCTAGACCTATTTAGGGCATATGATAAGGTTAGCTGGGAATATATGGAAGCATTTTTAAAGGATTTTGGTTTTTACCATATTTATATCATACAGATCATTTCCTTGGTGACCTCCCTCATTTTTTCGATATTAGTTAACGATGATCCCGCTAAACCCTTTTAACCTTCTCGAGGGATTCATCAATGAGGCCCCCTCTCTCCTCCCTGGTTCATTATAATGATGGAAGGTGTCAGTAAGGCTATCAAATTTGTTGTGAGGGAGGGGGATATCATAGGTCTTCAACCACATGAAGGGTGCCCACTGAGAATGAATCAAAAATTTGTAAATGACACCATGTTATAGGCATTCCCACAGTGAAAAAGGCTAAAAAATTTAAGGCTATATTCGACACTTTCGTGAAAGGATCAGGTATGGAGATTAATGAATATCAATCCATGGTTTTATTTTTTAATACTCATGTCACTATAAAGAGGAATTTGAAAACCATCTTAGGCATCTAAAGGAAGACTCTTCCTTCAAGATATCTGGGTATCCCACTTTTAGTCAGGGCTTGGAAGAAATCAAAATGGGCGAATTTTGTATCTAAACTACAAGATAGGGTTAAATGATAGACTTATAGAGCCTTGAATTTAGCTAGAAGGTTATTCTTGACTAAAGTAGTGCTACAAGCGATTTTAGGGTACATACAATTAATACTCCCAAGTCCTAAGGGAATTATGAAAAATATAAGGGAGATCCAATGGAATTTGTTATGGAAAGGGGTTGAAGATAAGAGGAAATGGGATCTAGTAACCTAGGAGAAGGTATGTAAACCAAAGTTGTTAGGTGGCCTCAGTCAATAGAGCATGTGGAGCTAAACTATGATGGTGTTTTTTGAAGGAAGGTACATCACCTTGGTCCGCATTATGGAAGGCGAAATATGCCGAAAATTGACACTCATAGGACCTCATCCATATTTCGTGGAAAATTGAGGGCTCAACAATATGGAATTTATTTTAGGGAAACAACGAAATTATCTAGAAGCACTGCTTTTGGGGAAATTAAAAATGGAAGTACAACATTGTTCTGGGAGGATGCTTGGCAGCAACAACCCAACCTGATCAAAGAAGAGAGACAACCAATCTAGTTGGAAACTCAAATCCAAGGACAAACATATGTATACTAGTATTGGGGATAAGAGATTGACGATACTAAATGGAGAAGATGGAACTAAAATGTCTTTTTGGGTCTTAATCAGAATGACACAATGTCCTTAGAACTAATGGAAGAATTAAACAAGAGGAAAATCCTTTTTGTAGAAGAAAATGACCAATTGAGGTGGGGAGGAAAGGAAGGCAGAGAATTACCACTTAAATAGGCTAGATCCTATACTTAAGGTCATCACAAAAGGGAAGAAGAATCAGTGTGGAAAAAGGTGTGGACGTCATCACAATGGCCCAATATCAAAACCTTCTTATGACTGGTATTACATCAGAAGGGCTTGACATGGAAGAATCTAGTAAAGAGAGGTTTTATTAGGGTTTCCTAGTGCCACCTTTGTGAATGTGAATACGAGAACCTAACTACTAAAAACTTGTAACTATGCTTATGTTACCTAGTACTCATTAGCCTTTATTTCTAGGCAAAACAACAGTGTCAGGGACAAAATATAAGAAACAATTTAAAAATGACAAGAGAATTATACAAAAATTGACATAGTTAATATTATCTGGTACTTGGCCCTAGGATTTGTCATCTGGGCCATGTGGAAGCAACAAAATTGATAAGTTTTTCAAAATAAGAGAATCTTGGAAGAAATATTGGTGGAAGTGATTCAAAGAATGTTTAGGGAAACTGTGATCAGTAAAAGAATCAGGGCCTCTGATGAGTAGGCATCACCATAGTAGGAAATAATTTTAAAATTATTAAACTTGGAGAATCCTAGTTTTTAGTTGACATAGGCCAGAGAGCCTCATATACACATGGTCTTGACGATTTGGGTTCTTACCCCCATGGGTTCTTCAATCTGAATTTTGATGGTGCTTCAAAAGGGAACCCAGGGGAGGCTAGAGTAGGAGGAGTTATCAGATATTGTAAGGGGAAAATCTATAGGGTGTTTTTAAATAACCTTGGGAATGCATCAAACAACACTGTAGAATTCCACATCCTTGAACAAGGGTTCAAAATTATGGTGTGAGAAAGGTTGTTTAATGTTACAGTTAAGGGGGATTTGACGATAGCCATTCAAGCGATGAGGAGGACATAATGTGGCACTCAAGTAAGAAAGGTAACAAAGCATTAGCGTCTGGCACAAATAACCCAATGAATTCAACAACACTTAATTATATTAATGGTCATTGAGTTTACTTTGGTTAAGAGATCTGTGAACGCAGTGGTTGACAGGTTGGCCAATGAAGGGGAAACCAACACACGATCGAATAAGGATGTGGCATGGTCATAGCTCCAAGAGGGTCAATTGAAAGATGATTGTTGAAAGTTAGTGAAAAAGGACAACACACCAGTAGATGGAATGGAATGCAATGAAGTGATGGGGTAGGGATCGACTAAAGAACCACTTAATAACACGATAAACTAGTGCATGCATTATGAAAGGAAAGGACAAATTTATATGAAGCAAGGGGATGGACACACATACTAGCTACATGGAAAAGGTGGTAGTCAAAGACGATGATTCTCTGAAAACCTGAACCAACTCACATTATGCAATGCGGGAGGTAAATTATGAAAGGTGCTATGAGATGTGAAATGGTATGATGCATGCAAGGGATACATACAAGATGCGGTCGAAGGATTTGATGACACTATCAAATCTGTAGATAATGGTGAATGAAAGGAAGGAATATTAGAGGTTCACATAGGATGTGGTCTTATCGTAGGTAGATTAAGCCTAATATTACAACATTGAGAGACACGATAGCAATTACCGAAAAGCATCAAAGGAAAAACACTCGAATCTTCAAGGATTTAAATCCATGGGTTTATGCTCTTTCCATCATTCTTTTTTTCGAGTCTATGCAGTTCATGAGTAAGAGAGGGAAAGACTTGGTAAAGTTCAGGTGTGAGAGGATAATTTCAATAATAGATATGGGGAGAGTTAAATATTTAGTCAGTAGGCTTAGAGAAGAGGAACAAGAGGATGGGAGTCATAAACGTACTCATTTGGAGTTGGCTGCAAGGGAGGCAATGTGAGCTTTCCATACCACTATTCCACCAAGAGGGAAAGAGGCGGTTGAGGCCTACGAGAGGGAGGTATGTAAGCAAAGGGAGACTCTATTTGATATCCATATAGAGGAGGAATTAGTGTGGATTATAGATATAGGCACCACGAGAACTAGAGAGACCCTGTACCACTAGACTCTAGAGATGTCCTAACACATAAAAAATTTAATGGGAAAGTTGAAAGCTGAGAGGGATGTGAAGAAGGAGAAACTCCAAGAGGAAACTCATAATTAATTGAATGAAATTCATTAGAGGATTGGAGGGGTGGCGATAGTTCTAAGGATGCTGGTAGACATCAAGAAGCTCCAATAGGGCCAAATCGAGAATGTTCATGATATGTTTTGTAACTACCTGCAATACGTCCATAATATTGATATCACTCTATGGGTTGCTAAAGGTTGTATAGTGCATCTATGGAAATTCAAGGCTCGAGTATCAGTGGTCCAGGATTATTGTCAATGTTTTTTCTCCTATGGATGCAATGCTGACCAAGGAAGTAGTTGAATGAGGTCTAGGAAGAAAATAACCGTTTTTATATGGTTTAATTTGTTAGTAGGATATATAAAGATATGTTTCAGTGAGGAGGTAGTTAGTTTTATTATTAATTGTAGGTTTGGTAATAGTAGTCATCATCATAAGAGACCTAATAATGATAATAGCAGTAATAGGAAGTTTTTGTGCATTGAACTTTAGACGAAAGAAATTGATGGCTAGATTAGGTAAGGGATGTATTAAAACAATCTATTTTTGCAACTGATCTGGTTTCTAGTTTGGCAGATGAGTTGTTGTTTTGTATTTTGACAATGTTGAAGTAATATAAATTTCTACTTCTAACTCAGAAGAAAAAGATGCAAAAGGAAATCCCATGAAAAAAAGGTTATTTAAAAGTTATATGGTGAAGTTCATCTTGTAAATCATGCTAATATGAATATTGCACATCGAAATTTTCATGATAGAATTTATTGACTAACTCATGTTCAAATATGCCATTTGTGTGAGGATTCATATGTTGGAATTTATATGTTTAATATAAATACACACCTAATGTGCATAATATGTAGAAGAGAAAGAACTAATTTGGCTAATCTTAGACATATTTAAAATGATTATAATAATAACATGTTAGAAAAAAGTTATGTGGCTACGAACAACTGAAACTAGCTTAGTTCCAACTTAAAATAAGATCTATCAAGTGTTGAGAGGGATCAAATCTCTCGAGGTGCAAATCTTTCCTCAAGTTTTTCACTTAAAGAAAAGTTTGCACCTCAAGACATTTGATCCCTCTCTCCACTTGATAGCTCTCGAGTTAACATGGATCTATGGTGGTATTAAACCTAATAATATTAATATAATATGTTAATGGTAAACATTTAAGATTAATATTTAATTTAATATTAATATTAAAACAAATATTATATTAAAACTCATTATATTATTTAGATACCTAAACTTTGAGCCATCTCTCATGTTACAATAAGGGAAAATTGGATAGAAATGTCCAAATGGGTCCTCAATGGCAACCTTCACCTTTTTTTCTACCATTAAGTTTATTCCCAACAAACTCTTCATGAATTTCATAACTGAAACATGAAGTTTATTCGTAACAAACTCTTCATGAACTGCATAAGGGAAGCATGAAGTTCATTTGGAAGGCATGATAAGATCTTATATCACTTGAATAACTTAATAGAATGTAAGATATCTAGATTCTATTAAATCCATTATCATAATAAGGTAAATATTTAAAATATGATAATAGCTATAAAATAACCATTATATAATGTAATCATTAATATATATTGTTAAGTGTGAATCATGATTTCTTTGAACTTTAACTATCTGAATTAATAAATAATAAATAACTATTATTTATTCTATATATTATTCTATATAGAAATTTTATTGTTAAAATATTTTTCAAGGGAAACAACTATTAAACTTTTACTATTTATTTTTTGTTTGTTAAGAAATATGTAAATTATGGTGGGTAGTAACTCTTCATAAGTATGCTTAATTACATACAAATATTACCTATTTTGGTGCAAAGACTACTTAAATTATGGTAGGAAGTAACACTAAATAAATATATTTCTTTACACTGGGTACATATTTAAATTATGGTGGGTAGTAACTCTTCATAAGTATGCTTAATTACATACAAATATTACCTATTTTGGTGCAAAGACTACTTAAATTATGGTAGTAAGTAACACTAAATAAATATATTTCTTTACACGAGTACATATTTATTTTTTATATCAATCCATGACATATAAATAATTTTCATATGCAATTTTAAACTTCACATGGACATATATAATTTTTAAAATAAATTTTTATTGAGTCGACATTTAAATGTTTACACTCATATATGAACACTACAAGATCTCTCCTATCCTAAATTTTTATTGACTCAACATTAAAATGTAATGTTTCTCCCCCTCTACTAGGCTCTAGAGAGCCTCTTGGCATAATTAAGGTGAAAATTGGAATATTTTATTTATGGACATTTATTTTTTTGTTATTATTATTTTTTTAATTTGTTAATGTAAGTCTAATTTTATTATTTATATAAAAACAACAATTTCATCATACTAGTCTTTAGTCTTTAGAGCACCTCTGATGCAATCAAAATAGAATTTTTTAAATAACAAACCATATTTTTATAGAAAAAGGAATAATGCATTTTAAATATATTTTCCTAATTATTATAATATATCAGATAACTATTTTATTAATTATTCATTGCTAATTTTCAAAAACAATTTTAATGATTTTTTTGGACCACTCTATAAAATTTATTTCAATTATTATGTACCTTTCCCATATTTTGCACAATTTCCTTTTGGTGTAAGTGGACAATTTCTCCCTTATCCTCTTAGTTTAAGAGAGGTGTTATACCAATAGGAGTCACATCTCGGTATGTTGCTATATACGTGTTGATTATCTATACCTTGCACGAGGCTTCACTAGGGGAGCAATATCATACCACATGCATTCATATTGGGGGATATATATTGAGGAAAAAATGACATAATATATTGAGCATATAATAGGGAGTAAAGAGTTTTTATATTAGCATGTATAAAAATGGAGCTCAAAGTTAATGAAAAAATATAAAAGGGTATAAAAATTATTAATGAAAAAATGGATACCTACAATATCTATCTAGTGAAAGTAGGGGTTTTTTTAAATTGGGAAGCTTTATTGGGTTTGTAGTGGTAGGCGGTTAAATAATGTGTGTAGGATTTAACCTTGTACAGAAATTACCTGTATATTAATTCTAAAACATAGAAAATAAACAATGCGAGAGCATAACACATAAAACACATATACATAGAGATTTTCCCCTGGATCCCAAAACCGGGACTACCAGCTTGATTTTTCCTTATGTTCCTTTCAATGTTAAAATACATATTTATACATGTTGAAGCATCCAATACCATGGACCAAAAACGATCGTGTCGAAAACCATGAATCGAAAACCATCGCATCCAAAAACCATGTGTGAAAATCATGCACCAAACCATAGGTAGGTCTGCCCAACCTAACATAGGGTCAAAAACCAAAACATTCTAGGGCGCTGCCTTGGACCCCATATAGTGGGGTTACCTGCAACCCTCAAACCCCCTGTGACCCCCGCCACTACGCAATTGGTGCAACAAAGGCGGGGCTCTAACCCCCCGATTAACTACGTGGGCTAGTCGTGGAAAGAATATAACACAACCCAACATTCTACCACTTGTTGTTTTCTTTCCACAGGGAGCCACAAGAGAGTCTAGTCATTTATCCAGCCTTGCAATGCCCATTCTTTCTCTACACCAAGAGAACTTCTCAAAACTCATAGATTTTGTCAATTCATCTACAGTATTCTTCAAAGTGTCCACCTTTACCAGCAACACCTTTTTGTATTTTATCATATCCTTCACAAAGTTATACTAAACATCAATGTTCTTTGTCTTTGAATGATATGCAAGGTTATTTGTCAAGAAAATTGCACTTTGGATGTCACAGTCTATCCTTATAGCTCCTTGTACTAACCCCATATTTAAACATAATCTCTGCCCAAACTGCTTCCTTTCTTGCATGAGTGGCTACCATGTATTCTGCCTCTATAGTTGATAGTGCCACTACAGATTGTTTCTTACTCATCCAACTAACTGCACCTCGAAATAGGTTAACACATACCCACTTGTAGATCTTCTCTGATCTAGATCTCCAGCCCAGTCTGCATCAACAAAGCCACGAATATCCAACACTCTGTCCAATCCTCGTCTTCCTTGGTAGCACAAACCATAATCACTAGTGACACGCAAATACCTAAACATCCACTTCATTGTTGTCGAGTGCTCCATCCCTGGTTTTGACATTAACCTTCTCAATACTCCCACTACATGTGCAATGTCTGGTCTAGTACAGACCATCGTATACATCAGGCTACCGACTGCACTTGCATATGGAACACGGGACATGTCCTCTTCCTCTTCTTGTGTCTTGAGACACTGTTCAGCAGATAACTTTACACCTACAGGAATAGGAACCTTTATCGGTTTACTATCCTGCATATTAAACCTCTGCAATATTGTTTCGACATACTTCGTCTGGTTTAACCAGAGCTTCCTCTTTGTCCAATCTCTTTTAATTTCCATGCCCAAAATATAGTTTGCAACACCAGGATATTTCGTGTCGAATTTGGAGGACAATTGGGTCTTCAAATCCTAGATAATTTCTTTGTCATTTCGAACCAGCAACATATCATCCACATACAAGACCAGATAAATAAAACAGTCACAAATTAATTTAAAATACACACAGTGATCTGCTGTGCTTCTGGTGAAGCCAAGTCCCCATAAAAATGTATCAAATTTCTCATACCACTTCCTTGGTGACTGTTTTAAGCCATACTGAGACTTCTTTAACTTGCATACCAGTTCTTTCTTACCCTTCATCGCAAATCCTTCAGGTTGCTTCATATAGATCTCCTCTTCTAGATCCTCGTGAAGAAATGTTGTCTTCACATCCATCTATTCTACCTCAAAATCAAAATCAACAGCAACAAATAAAAGTAATATAATAAAAGTTACCTTGGCAGCAAGAGAAAAAATTCACCAAAATCAATTCTTGGCACCTGTGAATAACCTTTTGTTACCAACCGAGCTTTGTATATCTCCACCTTTCCTTTTGCATTTGTCTTCTTCTTGAACACCCATTTGCTGCCAATGGGTTTCCTTCCAGCGAGCAACTCCACTAGATCCCAAGTCTCATTTTTGCACAAAGATGCCATTTCATCCACCATGGCCTCTTTCTAGAGTTTTCCATCCTTTAAATCAACTGCTTCCTTCATAGTTTTGGGATCACCATTAGTAATAGATAAAGCAAAATTTGAACAAAAAGAGGATGGACTATACCTTTCTGGCTGCCTTCTTTCTCAAATTGACCTTCTCACACACAAAGTTTGTGGCTCTTCATCTTTTGATTCCTCCTCTGCTATAGAGTCTGATTCTTCCTCCTTTAGCTCAAACTCTATCTTCTCAGGTTCCTTTGGTTGGACTTAATGTTTAATAACATCTCTCACCTATCTGAACACCACATCTTGGCTGTACACAACCTTCCTTGTTACTGGGTTCCAAAGCTTATAACCCTTGAAACCATCCTTATACCCAATAAAGATGCACTTTGCAGATTTACTATCCAACTTTGTTCTTTTCTCCTTTGGAACATGTACATATGCATCACGTTCAAATACCCTCATATGTGAAAGAGAGGGTTTCTTACCAGTCCATACCTCTTGCGGAGTCATATCCTCCAACATTGATGAAGGTGACTTGTTGACGAGGTAACATGCAGTCTCCACCGCCTCTGCCTAGAATTCCTGTCCTAACTTGACACCACTGAGCATGCTTCTTGCCCTTTCCATCAACGTCTTATTCATTCTTTATGCAACTCCATTTTTCTCAGGTGTGTATGGAGTAGTCTTTTGTCGTGCTATACCACACTTCTTACAGAATTCCATGCTGCAAAACTCTCCACCGTTATATAACCTCAGCACCTTTATCTTCTTCTCTGTCTGGTTTTCCACCAGAGCCTTAAATTCTTTAAACCTGTCAAAGAATTCAGATTTCTTCTTAAGGAAATATATCCATGTATTCCTTGAGAAGTCATTTATAAATGATACATAGTACACAAACTTACCTAGTGATGGAACCTTCACAGGTCCAAACACATCATTATGTACAAGCTCTAATATTTGTTTCGCTCTCTTACCACCAGAGGGGAAACTCACTTGATTCTGCTTCCCATATAGACAATTTTCACAGAAATCAAAATCCAAAGATCTATTACTCATACCTTCTATCATACCTTTACCATGAAGTATTCGAAGGCCCTTCTCTCCAATATGTCCAAGCCTTTGATGCCACAACATGGTCTTCTCTCCAGAGACCACTAGATTTTCT
>APFE031712997.1:107476-124572 GCA_000404065.3 Pinus taeda | reverse complement strand
GTTTCTTACCAGTCCATACTTCTTGTGGAGTCTTATCCTCCAACGCTGATGAAGGTGACCTGTTGACCAAGTAACATGCAGTATCCACCGGCTCTGCCCAGAATTCCTGTCCTAACCCGGCACCACTGAGCATGCTTCTTGCCCTTTCCATCAACGTCTTGTTCATTCTTTCTGCGACTCCATTTTGCTGAGGTGTATATGGAGTAGTCTTCTGGTGTGCTATACCACACTTCTTACAAAATTCTTCAAATTCCTTGCTACATAATTCTCCACCATTATCTGTCCTCAGTACCTTTATCTTCTTCTCTGTCTGATTTTCAACCAGAGCCTTAAATTCTTTAAACTTATCAAAGACTTCAGATTTCTTCTTAAGGAAATATATCCATGTATTCCTTGAGAAGTCATCTATAAATGATACATAGTACACAGACTTACCCAGTGATGGAACTTTCACAGGTCCAAACACATCACTGTGCACAAGCTCTAATATTTGGTTCGTCCTCTTACCACCAGAGGGGAAACTCACCCGATTCTGCTTCCCATATACACAATTTTCACAGAAATCAAAATCCAGAGAGCTATTACTCATACCTTCTACCATACCTTTACCAAGAAGTATTCGAAGGCCCTTCTCTCCAATATGTCCAAGCCTTTGATGCCACAACATGGTCTTCTCTCCAGAGACCACTAGATTTTCTGCTCCACTTTCAGGAACCACAAAACTATTGCACGCATCAGTAACAGTGCTACATTGTAGCTTGTATAGAGTTCCAATCCAAACTCCCCACATCAATACCAATGTTCCCCTAACCATTTTGCAGGTATCTTTCTCGAACATTGTTTTTACACCTGCATCATCTAGCTTGCTTATGGAAATCAGATTTCTGGCCAATGCAGAAATATGCAAAACACTGGGAAGTGTTCTAACCCTTCCACCTTGCAACTTCAACTTTACTTTTCTGCAACCAATGATTCTAACCTTCCTATCATCCCCTAAGAAGACATCACCACCATCGTATTTCTCATACTTGTAGAACCACTCGCTAATGGGGAGTGAAGTGAAAGAATGCACTTGAGTCAATCAACCATGCCTCATGATCTACATGTGTACTTGAAGAAGCCAAGTACACATCCCAACCTTCATCTGAGGTGTTTTTCGCCTCTACAAAAGGAGCATCATCAAATCCCTTTCCTTTGTCAGGAGCTTTAGATTTATAGTCCCTTTTGTAGTGCCATTCATTTCCACATTTCCAGCACACCACCTTTACATGTTTTCCTGGAGATTTAGATCTCCCTCTAGATTTAGATATCCCACTTGATGACTTATTTTTGTTTTCGTTCTGGGACCGTCCTCGTACAGACAAGGCATCACCATTCTGGCTCTCCATATTTCTTTGTCTCATCTCCTCCGTCAGCAAGGATGAGACTATTTCATCAAACTACAAGGGAGTTGCATTGCTACCTATTACAATAACCAGACTATCCCACGAATCTGGTAGAGAACACAACAAACTAATGCACTTATCTTCATCTAAAATTTTTATATCAACAGATGATAACTGACTTACCATATTATTAAACACATTCAGATGCTCTATCACCGAGTCTCCATCTTTCATTCTCAGGTTATACAACTTTTTCCATAGGAACAATTTATTCACCAAAGACTTAGATTGGTACAAAGTCTCTAACTTGTCCTACAAAGCCTTCACCATAACCTCCCGTGATATATTTAATAATACTGAATCCGAGACACACAATTGCATTGTGCTCTTTGCCTTCTAATCTAACTTCTTCCATTCTTCATCGACACAGGCCCATGCGAAACCCCTTAGCGACAAAGGCATCCCATTGAAGCCAAAACAACTTTGATACCAAATGTAGGTTTTAACCTTGTAAAAAAATTACCTACATACGAATTCTAAAACACATAAAATAAACAATGTGAGAGCATAACACATATACACAGAGATTTTCCTCTAGATCCCAAAAGCGGGACTGCCAGCTTGATTTTTCATCATGCTCCTTTCAATGTTACAATACATATTTATACATGCCGAAGCATCCAATACCATGGACTGAAAACCATCGCATCCAAAACCATGGACGGAAAACCATCGGGTCCAAAAACCATGTGTGAAAATCATGCACAAAACCATAGGTAGGTCCGCGCAACCTAACATAGGGTCAAAAACCAAAATTTTTTGGGGTGCTGCCCCAAGTCCGATAGAGTGGGGTTACCTGCAACCCTCAAACCCCCTATGACTCCCCCCGCTATGTAATCAGCAGAACAAATGGGGGGCTCTAATCTCCCGGTTAACTACGTGGGCTAGTCGTGGAAAGAATATAACACAACCCAACAATGTGATTTTTAAAGGTATTTTCCAATATATAATCAAATTAAGAGTATTATTTAGTATGCCACAACTCCACGTGATATGTCAGAGGTTCATTGAGTGAAGCCCCTGTAGCACCTTGTAAGTTATCTAATGAAAAAAATCCCAAACAACAATATACTACAAATGAGTGAGAAAATGAATTTTATATCGAAAAATACAACATTGAATGAATTTCCACCTTAAACCCAAGCATTCAATACAAGAAATTGTAGAAAGCAATTCCAAGAAATGTGGAAGTTATTGAAAGTGTGCTTTTCATACATTCCATGCACTTTAAAATCTTGTATATCCAAGAACAAGAGCAGCCATGTGGGGAAGGAAGAACGAAACCAAGCATAATATGTTTTATTCACAAGTTTGATGCCAAAAAATTGATCGTTAATTTCCACATACACAAACATAGGGCAACAATGATTAGGGGAGTTGAATATATTCTCTTACTAGAGGTATAAACACCTAAAACATCGTACTATGTATTTGCATCGCATGCCGTGAATTATTATTTATCAATATCCCAAGGTTGTTCATTTTTGTGCTTTACAATGTTTATTATAACTCTAACTCTAAGTTCAATGAGTAAGCTAAAAATATATATGATTTTATCTAAGTTCAATGAGTAAGCTAAAAATATATATGATTTTATTTTAGTTGTATTAGCCTCATCTTCAACACATATAATAGATTTCAACCATTAGTTAACATTCTTAGTTTGTTACATTTTCCTTGTTTTTTCTTCTTCTTGTTTTCCAACTTTCATAAATACAGTAGCTTCATCCAACATAGATTGCTATTTTATTTTAAAGCTTTTGAACTACCAATCCAACAATCTTTTTAATTTCATACTCTAAACTTCTTCGATGGGAGGATGAAACTAAGTTATCATATTACTATATTCTATTTTTACCATGTGTAGGGCTAGTGCATGATCATCCATGGTCATGTCACTTTGTGCAAATATCTATATAGAAGTGCCAAAATGCACCATAATACAAGGACCGTGGATGTTTTTCACATCTTAAAGGAGGTTGTTGTGGTTAGTAGTTAAAGTTTTGGTTCTTGGAAAGAAAATGAGGGGCATATACTTCAAGTTATCAATGTGAAAAAATTGTGAGAGGGAGTACTAGAAATATGGGCATTGGGGACCATATCAATATGTTGTTGGATATAGTGTAAAGGGGACAAGCCTTCGTGTTTGGTAAACATGTCCTCATAGGAAGTAAGAAGAGGTTGTAGTCCAATTGTGAATGGTTATTATCAAATTTGGCTTCGCGAATAATGCAAAGGTGAAAGGATTTAGTGGGAGAAACTTATCAGCAACATTTTGAAAAGAGACTTTACCTTGTGGATGTGGAAATTAAATGCAAAAGATAAAGGAATTCTTCTTTAGCAAGGGCGTGTGAAATATTTTGAGCGTCATATTGAGTAGAAAAAGAATGCTGGTGGGTCTTGAGTACACAAACACCCTCTAAATTTTTGAAAATTTGGTTATCACTTTCCTAGTTTACTTTTCCAAGTACTCTGTGCATTTTAGTTTTATCACTTCATACATAGTGTATATTTATAGTTTATAAGGAATATTTTAAACTTTGATAAAGCCAAAAAATTGTTTGTATGTTGGCGTTCACTGAGATAATTAGTTTCTTATCAATGAGATTGAATTTATTTTATAACTACATCAAAATTAGTTTAATTACTGATATAAAACCAAGGTATGTGTTGATAATAAAGTTAAAATAAAGTGCCAATGCGAGTTGATATGGGACTTTCTAAGGAAGTGAAGGTATGCATCGATGTAAAAGATATTTCATGTGCCAATGTAAAATATTTTTTTTTTCATTGATGCAATTGACAAGTTGAGACTTTCTAGAAAGGGAAGGTATGCATCGATGTAAAAAATATTTCATGTGCCAATGTAAAATATATTGTGTGCATTGATGTAATTGAAAAGTTAAATCATAATGATGTAATTGAAAAGCTAACTCATAATGGAACGTTAAGTTTAGAAACCAGTACACATAAAAACTCAAAAATGAGATTATTTCACTAATGAGTAGGATTTCAAAAACATTTTGCACTTAGGAAATACAATGATGCTCAAAATTTTATAATTTGCACCAAGGTGTTTCATTATGCTCCATTGTGAAAGTAAAAAACATGTAGCAATGCTTAAAACTATGTATTTGGCACCAATTGGGTGTTTTAGTTGTAAAGTAAAAAACATGTATCAATCCTTAAAAGTATGTACTTTTCCCCAATAGGTTGTTTGTTATGATTCTTAGATTTTTTTAACCATTCATAAAGACACAATCAACAATCCTACCTTGCACATTTTTTGAGGTTGCATGCTATCAACTTTCCAAACTCACTAAACTCACTAATTTTTTAGTGGCTAAAACATCTAATTTCCATTCAATCTTCAAGATTTGGAAAATCCAATATGTTTTAATGTGTTTTCAATCATCGTGGTACTACAATTTTAGTTGTTGGTTATAAAATTTAAACATTTTGACCAATCAAATATTTTTGAGCATGAACTTAAATAATGTTAGTGAGAATTGAATGTTATCAATAGGATTCTTTTCCTTACGGGAGGGTGGTCCTTTAGTTGGAATTATCATTTCTAGTTCGAGTGATTTTTTTTGGATTCATTGTGTTGTTTTTCCATTAGTATAGGAGGCCAATTAAATTATGGGAACCAACCTATATAACTCAAATTGCTTCTTCTTTCTCATTTTCTCAGCCATTATATGTTTATTTCGAATTCTAATCTATAAATGGCATGTCGTAAATGTGCACTAGAGATTGGTTCAACATTTCATTTTAGTAAAGACAAGTAGATGGTTCTAAATTCTAGTCAAATTTATGTTCAATTTTATCATTTTATTTATTTATTTTGAAATTGTGCATAATCAATATTTCATTCTAGTAAGACAAATAGATGGTTTAGGCTTGGAGTATGTTTTAAAATTGCTTCTGCTTGGCTAAGAGCTCGTCTTGCTCGGATGTAAGAAAACAGGTTAACCACCGAAGACCCAGAAGCATATGGCAGGAGCGAAATCCTGCCCCCTTTCTGAGCACTAGTGGGTTATTCCAAGTGACGTGGTTTTCCTTCATTAACGATGATGAGTCAAACTACATTCGCGGTTAGCAGCCAAAGATGGCTGTCCTCACCACTGGTTTGACAACTATGTTATGATAGGTTTTCCCACCTGTGAAAAAAAGAAGACAAATAGATGGTTCTAAATTCTCGTCAAACTTATTTTCAATTTTGTCATTTCTTTTATTGATTTTTAAGTTGTGCATCAAGCTAATTTTCAATTTTATCATTTCTTTTATTGATTTTGAGATTGTGCATCAAGCAACTGATATAATTTCATAATAAGAGAAATGGTTGTCCATTGACATATTTTTTCTTTCTTCTATGTTTTATATTGATTTTGATGTAGTAAACATGAAATTAAGAAAAGTCATTATTAGATGTATTGCTAAAACTTCTAAAAGAAAAGGTAATGAGAAAAGATAAGCCTCATCGAAAAATCCATATGAGGCAAACTTTTAGGGGCTAATATTCACAAGTGAGCTAATTTTCCATTTTTTTCAAAACAAAAAGATTCACTAATCTTTGTTTTTTCTAAAATTGATTCACCCCAATTCTAGAGTATAAAATTGTTTCACCTTAAAAATCAGCAACATTCTATATAAACTAACATAAAATCATTAGAAATATATATATTTTTACAAACATATTGCCAAATATTTTACAATTTGAATATTAGCGACTAGTAATCCTTAAAACTTTCACTGATCAATATAGGTTAAAATGTCATAGGAGAAATATGTTCACATAATGTAGATACATATTCAGGAGAAACAACCACATCCAATATTAAAGAATAAGAAAGCCAAAAATAGTGCTCAAATGTCTTTTGTAAGATGAAATTACTTCTATCAAGAGTTCTATTTAGAATATTACCTAGAGGCAATTCCTCAGAGAGATCCTATTGTGAAGGTAATGGACAAAAAGTTGTTAGTTGATTTAAGAAAATATTACTTGTGCAATATTATAGAAAATCCATTTTTATGCCTTATTATAAGGCTATTGAGTGGATCTATGATAACACAATCATGAAGAATAGTATGGTCATGGATAATAAGAACCAAAGTGTGAGATCCTTTGTAGTAGTGAAATTGGGGAAGTAATCCAACCCCTAAATTTCATCTAGTTAATCCATCTATGAATCATTTCTATAGAAAAACATGTTGTTGAAGAAAAATTGGTCTGTTGGTAGAAGAAAATTTGGGATTTTGGTAGAGGGAAGTTAAATTATTCTTCTTCAAGGAAGATGGTGTTTATATTATTACCAATTTATGGCAATCATAAATGTATCTAATGCATTGGAAAACCATATTATATGGTGATATAGATTGCGTGCGATTCACAAATGCTTGGGTGTCATTAGCTTACATAATGGATACTACAGGTAAGTTATTCAGTTAGGTTTCCATTTCATCTAATAAAATTAACTATATGATTGAGAGGATGCAAATGAAAAATACAAAACCTAAGTTTATTTATACTTTCTATATGTCAGCCTAGTTATTAGATGAAATATGTGCTTCTAATGTATTTGCAACTCTTAACCTTAGTTGACATATTTCGAAGGGCCTTATGGATGCACATTCTTAGATCCTATGTGATAATAGGTATAACAAGCTATATTTAGCTGTTTGTGACTTTATCCTAAATCTATTACACCGTATCATTTTTTCAGAGAATGTCCAAGGATGATAGAGGATTTAAAGAAGCTAATAAGCTATATTGGTAATTTATACCTTCAAGAAGACCTTGCTTATTCTAGGATTTGTGGTGCTACCTTTCTTAACGAATTGATTCCCATATATCTAGTACCTTGGAAATCATAGCTATAGCCGATGGTGTGATGAGTGCAACACTTGATTTTTTTCCAAATAATATATCAAACAAAGCTATTCTAAGATGGAAATCAAATTTCACTTTGATTTTTCAATGCTTCATTGTTCAAAGAGGTTAAGAAAATATTTTTATTCCTTATAATTTTGGTGTTGGCCATGATTTCTTAGAGGACACAAAGGATGTTAAAAAAGAATCAAGTGCTCTCTTTGAGTGTAGGCTCCTACGTGGACAATATAGGAAACATGATCCTATAGGCTTGGTACCTAAGAATTGAAAACTAATATATTTAGCTTGGCCATATAAGCATGAATTTTACGAGTATGAATTTCCTTTTGAAAATGTTGAGGACCTAGGTGAGGCATAGTTAAAGAAGAACCATCCTAATATAGAAATATCTAGCACTTTATCTATTGATGAATAAATGGATGATGTGTTGGATATAATCCTTTAATATTTTTGTCTTGATGTTGAAAATACATTTTCACTCAAATAAAATAGGATAGTTTGAAATAAGCCTCGAAAAGTGAATGGAAGGGTCATTTCGTTGTATAAATCAGACATATAAATGAAATATCATCAATTTGGCAGTTACCCCAAATACGGGTATCATATCCCTTTTCAACCTTTGACCGCTTTACACTTGTAAAAATTCTTCCCTCCCCTGCAAGGTTATCGTTGTTAGTTAGAGCACAATAATGCTATCACCTAGCTATATTTATAACATAGTTTTTATAGTTGAATTGTTATACCAAATTGCAAAATATTTTGTTTGTATGATCCTTTTTCATTAGTTTCCCTTGGCACCTACACTCTTCCCCCAAGCTCTAACGCTTAAGTCTGTCTCTAATGTATACCATATGTGCTAGCATAATTTGCATGCATCTTAATGTGTTACCTTTATTTAATCCATCAATGGCTTCAATATTGGCATAGTTAGAAGGAACAACAAGTAAATTGAACTTTTTTGGCGAGCCAAAAAGTTTCTATAGGGAGCACCTACTGATTCCCAATCTTAAACTTTCCATTCCTAGTTGTAATTTCCTACCCTCTACATGGTCTAATTAGGATATTACATATGGATTTTCTCAAGGGGTGATTGATTTTCCTTTATTGGTTTAATGTAGTGGGAGATGACATTATAATTTTTCATATTTCTAATACCATTGAATTCCTAGGCTAAGAAATATTATTATGTAGTTTTTGGATCAGAATTCCCCAAAACATTTCAATAAATGCCATGTAAAATGGGTTCCCATTCTATTCTTTGTCATAGAAATGTTTGAACCCTCTTGCAATATCCAATTTTATGGATTTTGAATTAAATCATCTACCTTGAATTAAGTCATCTACCTTGGTGAGTCATCTTCTTCTTCTATAAAACTCATGCATTCAAATGTCAATGGTATAAAATGTGTTGGGTATGCATGATTGATGCACACATAAATTCTTGAAATAACTCAAATTGGAGCTCATATTGGCATATGGGAATAAAGCCTAATGAAGTATTTGAGGCCATGAAGGGAGTTGCATTTAACATGAGGTAAGTGTAGGGTTAATCCAAATGGGAATTGTTAATAAATAATTTGTAAAATCTAGAAAATTTGAGGAGATTAGACGGAAAGAAGTGAATAAGAGGAAGGAAATATAGGATGAGAAGATCATATAATAAGGTAAAGAGTAACTAAAGAGAAAAATGGAGGATCTAAGGAAGAGGAGAGAGGAATAAGCTATGTAGATACATTTGTAAAAGAAAATGAAAGCCTTTTAAGCTATGTATAGGAAGAAGACTTGGATGTAGATAGAGAAAAGTGAAGATAGGAAGATGAACTAAAAAAAATGAAGAAGAAAATATTTTAAAGGAGGAAGAAGAAACATAACTTAGAGGTACTTTAGGAATTTCAGTTCTCTCAAATAATCTTTTTGTGTGTAGCGTAGTTTTTGAACCCGTTTGACACTATGCATTCCTCTCATAGCAATATGGTATGCCATTAAAATGAATGCCACCCTCTTCTCTTCTTACTATAAATCAAATGCAATGGGAATAGATTGCAAAGATATGTATGATAATCATTGATGAATGCCTAAGTCTCTCTCAATTCCTCTTTTACTTTCAACTAAGATTAGGCATGTTTCATTTTTCACAATCGTAGTTGAATTAATGAGGCATAATGTGCGGAGTTATATTGCATGAGTGGTGGTAATATTTACTTCTTTTTATTTCACCTGATGGCTTTTCATTTGGCTATGAAGGGAAGTATGCTCCAACATTCATGGCTTTTTTAAAACTTTTCTATAATATGTATTCTATGAAATGGGTTTGGAATTGAAATCAATAATTTTTACCTCTTTATTTGAGGGAGATTAAAAATAGGTGTTGCTTCTTAATTTGATTGTTTAGTAGTCAAATTATTGATATTATCTTTATTAGATTATGGGTAGATTTCCTTTTTTTATTCTATTTCATGGATACTCCTCTTTGATTCTATTTTTGATTAGTTATCTTCTACAATTTATATGCAACAAACACTGAATAAAGAACTACTTAACTTTACGAAAAACTAAATCACAATAATTGAGAAAATATTATGCACACACAAAATAATAGACACTGATAAATTTGGACAAATTTCCCTAGAAAAACCCCAATGTGGGGAAAACTAGTTTTGTAGATGATTTTTTATTATTCTTCAACAAATCTAGAATTGAAAATTATTACGACTATTTGTCGTCAGTTAGGAAACTTATGGAAACATGTTTTCTTCACTTCTGATAGTTGACCTAAGTTACCTCCTAGAAGCAAATTGGCCCCTATGATTCCATTCAGCCCCCCTTTGGCTCTCTGAACTTATCCACATGTGCGACCCTAACTACGCCCATTTGACAAATTTCACTAGCATGGAAATAAACTTGACCTCCTCTAGAAATATGACCTTCTCTGGAAAACTCAACCTATATTGTCAAAATAAGTCACTCTAGGGAATTCCTTCTTACTTTGGCAAATCAACATCTCGGAGTCAATTCACATTGCTAGGGAAACTCAATCTTTCTATAGAAGAAAAACAATTTCCTTTTATCATTGAGAAAATCTAATTTGTTATGATTTTTTTTATCTATAAACATTGTCTTCAATCACTATTGATCTCAATCTTCTAGTGCCCTCACGTTGTCACTATCCCCCTTTCTCTTACCATAAATCTGTGTCTTGATTATGTTCTTCAAATTCCCATCGATCTCCTCTTATAATCTCTTGTTCATCAACCAACGACCATGATCTAACTCCAATCAATGGTTAAGATAATATTGACTTCTAAAATTGAATTTTCTAGAAGTCACGAGAGGAAAATCGATTTGTCTCAATTAATATATATTAATCAATTTGTTTCCCCAAGTTAGACTTGGGAAAATAATTAAATTTGCTAATTAATTTTAATTAAGGCATTTTTCCTTAGAAACGTTTTCTAGGTATTGGAAAAAATTAATCCATTGTGTTCCTTAGTCTCATAGATGCCATCTATTACTAGAAAAGTTGTCTAAGCTAAAAAAAAATATCAATCCCTCTTAGCGAGGGAGGTGTTCTGCATAACACCCAACTTATCTCCAGAGAATATGAATTTCACCTTCCCCAATGCCTTCATCTGAATGTGTGCTACCTAATGCTCTATAGGTATATATTGTCGTTAAAGAATCCTACATTGTACACAATCCTTGATGAAGTTGTACTTGATGTCTATATGTTTAGACCTGTCATGAAGTATGAGACTCTTAGATAACTTAATGAAACTCTAATTTTTCTCAGTGTATCATTATCGTCTCTACCCTCATACTGAACAGGGAGACTAGCATATTCTTAAGAAAAATGGCCTCACATGTTTCCATGCTAGCTACTATATATTCTACCTCTATAGAACTCATTCCCATGAGATTCTGCTTACTACTGTACCGATAGACAACTTATGATCCAATGTTGAAGCAACACCCTAAAGTTCCTTTTCTATCCACTATATTAACTTCCTTGTATGCATCAGTGTATCCCACCAACATGATACCATGACCTCGAGCATACCTGACACCTTATTTGATTGTAGCACACAAATAATACAATATATCCTTTATCACTATCAAATGCACTCTCTTTGGTTCCACCATGAATTGACTAAAGTTGTTTATTGCATAGAATATATCTCACATGGTGTCAACCAAATACATGGGAGAACCGATCAACTTACGGTATATGGTGGGGTCTATATCCTTCTCCCTTGATATGTCTACCTTCCTCCAAGTCATGATCATGGGTGTAAACATGGAATTGCAATGCTCCATCCTGAACCTCCTTATGATCTCAATGTAGTATTTCCCTTATCTAAAGAAAATATCCCCATTTCACTGACACACCTCTATGTTAGAAAGTAGTGCCCCAAATTCTTCGTCTCAAACTCTATGGGAAGGTCCCTATTGCACTCGTCTATGAACCCCAATGATTCAATTAGAAACAAATCATACACATATAGAAAAATAATAAGGACCTCACCCTTAAACACCATGTAGTAGACGTTTACATTTGCCTCATGCTTTAAGAAGCCCATACAATGCTCTCTTCAACCTGCACATGTGGGTCTCTCTATTGTGTGCTACAAATCCCTCTGGTTTATCTATGTATACCTCCTCTTCCAAGTCACCATAAAGGAGCATTGTCCTAACATCCATCTGATGGATTTTCCAACCCATTTGTGTTCTAAGTGAGATCACAACTAGTGTAGAAGTATACTTGGCCATAGGAGAAAAATTCTCCTCATATTCTATCCCCTCCTTCTAAGAGAAAGCCTTGGCGAGAAACCTCGCCATGTATGTTTTGATGTTACCATCTTCACCGTTCTTAATCTTAAAGACTGAGTGTGAATCAACTACCACCCTATCTATTAGTCTTCGTAATACATCCCACACATCATATTAATTATTGAGATATACTCAACCCTTGCATCTCGCTACATGTATTCTTATGCATCTTGTTGATAGATAGAAGGCTCATTATCTACTAATGAACTCACCAACACCATGTGTCTAGTGTATGTATTTGGTTGTCTGTGTTGTCTACTGCTCCTCCTAGGAGCTCTTAAAAACTCCTGATCATGCCCGATTATCTGTTGAACATCATGGTTCATCATTCAAACTATAGATAGTCAAATATCAACTTCCATGTCCTCCTAATGCATCTCCTTGATCTACGACATTTTTTGCTCTGTACTCTATGGATTCTCAAGAACTCCTACACCCAAGCATATGCTCGTACCAGTAACCATACTTGTGCTCTATTATCCCTAATCCATTGCTCACTCCTTGGAGCTTATATTGGTTGCTCACTATGATATTCTATTGTTTGAAAATATATGGACCTTGAAAATGCTATTTCCTCCATGAACTTGACATGTCCTCTAACTACCTCCTGGCCCTCAGAATGAATATTTGATATGCCATAGAGGTCTCGTTGTACTCCACAAAGTACCTCCTATCTGAAATATGATCTAACTTGGAAAGTGTATCATTTGGAATGTGACAATATGCCAAACTACCAAATATCTTGAAATGACTGACATCTAGCCTCTTCCCAGCAAATGCCTCCTCTAGGGCCAACTTGCATAATGTTCTATGTGGAACCTTGTTTTAAATGTAGACTATCATAGTACTCCTGGAAATCCTTTCCTATGTACTCACATCCATTCCCTCACCAAAAAACCTTCACCTTCCTAACTGTTGCATTCTTCAATATAGCTTTAAACTCTTTAAAATTACCAAAACCTCATCCTTGGTCTTCAAAAAGTATATATATCTCTTATTGGAGACATCATCGATAAAAGTAACAAGTAATTGTATCCCCTAAAAGACTCATTCAACATCGATTCACATACATCTAAATGCATTATATCAAGAACACCCTTGGATCTAGTGTCACTCACAAAATATTCTTTCACAAGATTCCCCAACACACATCCCCTACAAACATCGTTATGTTGTTTTCTCACCTGTGGAACACCTGTCATTGTCTCACAAAGAAATCTAAGTGCTCCACGATGTATATGGACCATCCTTCTATGCCATATCTTCCCGCAGTCTCTAGGATGTACTGTTGTTAACCAATTCCTAAGGAATATCCATCTACAACCTTTACAACCAACCTCTCCTCACTCTAATCACTATGGGTGCTTTCCAGTCCTTCTTCCTAATCATAACCTATGCCCATCGAAAAAGTACAATATACCCTTTATCCTAAATGGTAGACATGGAAATTAGGTTCATGCTCAAGCCTCGCACCTGCAGCACATTGTGAATAGGAATTGGCATGCTATTCTCCCTTTGAAACAAAAAATTCCCTCTTGCAACTAGATTGCACTTGGACTTGTTCCGCTTTTGAATTTGGAATATGATGTCCTCCTCCTTATATCTAGTGAAGTACTCTTTAACTCTTTCCATGTGAAATGATGGCACGCTATATATTTATATATACCAAATACCCTATGAGGTTTAGTTAGATAGGAAACTATATATGTGATTTGCTATTCCATCCTCCTAGAGAGCACATCTACACTCACTAAAGTTCTTGTCTTCTTCTTTCCCTTCTTATTATTTTTATTTCTCTACAGACAATTGTTGACATAATGGCCAAACTCATGAAAACCATAAAATTTGACCTTTGAAAGGCTCTTGTTCTTCTTCTCACCTTTTGGGTTTATTCCCTTGCTAGACCCCTTCTTCACTTTCCTTATTCCAGCTAGGGCCAATTTTTCCTATTGCTTCTCATTTTTATGAGTCCTCTACTGTGACTAACAAGACTTATTCTAAGCTCCTCCTGAGTGAAATCTCTCCATAATCAGTCCCAAATTGGTAAAGTGTCTCATCCGTTAATGACTAAAATGAAGACGTCCCACTACTTCGTAATCCCATTCAGGGGTATACACACTAGCTCATCATCTTATGATTTATCTCCCCTTGCAAATACCTTATCCTTTATGAGTTTAAGCATGGTGAGGTAGATAACGACTTCTTCACCCTTGTTCATGTTGGTATTTCTCAACTTTTCTTTGAGAATTAGCTTCCTATTAATAGTAGCATCCCGAAACAATTTCAAAATAACATCCCACATTTTCTTTATTATTTCTAACTTATCTATATACAGGACTATATGTTGCTTGCCTTTGTTAAGGATTATCCTCCTTACCTCGAAATCTTCCTTCTTATATGTTGTGAGATATACTAGAGCCATTGGTATGGCTATAACACTTGTCACATATACTTGAGACCATTTTCTTCCAATAATAAAGAAATTATGGCTTCCTAGAAACAAAAAATTGAGGCTCCATCCAATCTATCTTGATCTCTCAAACCTACTGAGACCATTTTATAAGCTTGCATAAATATAGCGAAACTGAAATGAAATAAAGAATATGAACTAGGTTTCATAAACCCTCTCTTTTCTCTTCCTACACCTATGCAAAATTTTCTACTTCCCTCAGATATTCTTTGATACCATGTGAAATTTCAAATACTATTGTAGTTATTGGTTAATAACCATCTATCCAGAAAGATTAATTTTCCTTTGCAGTTTACGTGCAACAGATATAGAATAAATAATTATTGGAACTCCATAGAATATTAAATCACAGGAATTGAGAAGATATTTCACACACAAAATAATAGACACTGATATTTTTGGACAAATGTCCCTAAAATAACCCTAGTCTTAGACCAATTCTACATATGAGTATTTATATTATGCTTCAACAAATTTGTAATTAAAAATTATTACAACTATTTGTCGTAAATTTGTAAACCTCTAGAAAATTGGTTTCTCCACTTCTACTAGTTGATCTCACTGCTTGGAAGCAACTCGGCCACTCTGATTGAATTCGAACCTCCACTAGCTCTCTTAAGTGATCCATACATGTGGAATAACTAAATCAACCTCTTTGGAAACTCACACTTGATGGGAAATAAACTTGGTCTCATCTAGAAATTCAACCTTCTTTGGAAAACTCAACTTTTCTTGTGTAAATCGATCACTCTGGCAATTTCTTTCTTACTCCCATAACTCACCCTCTCTGATTCAATTCACAATGTTGGTGAAACATGAATTTTTTACATAAATTAGATATTGCTGTGAAGAATTTTCTCTGGCAATGGTGTCTTCAATCATTGTTAATCTCAATCTGTTGGTTTCCTCATGCTATGATTCACCCTTTTCTCTCATTGCAAATATGTGTCTTGAATGTGTTCTCCAAATGCTCATTAATATCCTCTTATAATATCTTGTTGATTAACCAACGACCACAATCTAACTCCAATCCATGACTAAGAACATCTTGACTTCTAAAAAATTACTTTTCTAGAAGTCGCTAGAGGAAAATCAATTTGTCTCAATTAATCCCTATTAAGCAAAGTATTTGTTATGAAATCAGCTCACAAAAAGATAGAAAATATAGATAAATGCCTTCAAAATAAGCCTCTTCGAGGGGGAAACCTCCTTTACATTACACAAATGAACAATTCTTAGATGATACAAATTACAAGACCTCCTTTCTATATATAGGAGTCTAAGGGTTCATAGTATAATCAGAGCCGACATAACAATAATAATGTAAGGGCATAATAATAACAGTAGTGGGCTTCTATGGGGAACAATAATAACAATATGGGGACTACATGGGCACAACAATATAATAAGGGGGTTGTACTAATAACAATAAGGGGTTACACTAGTAGTATAGGGTCCTAACATGCCCCCCTCCTTCAAAAAGTGTTGTCCTCAATGCTTGAGTAGTTCTTGATGCTTCTGTATACAATTGTTGTCCTCCCATGTGGAATCTTTAGCGGGTAAGCTCTTCCACTTGATGAGATACTTTGAAATTGATCGATTTTGTAGCTATCAGGTTCTTGTTTATGTGACTGCTCCAGGCTCCAATATGATTTTTCCTTCGTCATCAAGTTCTGGCAATATTGTTTCAACTGGGATCTTCTGCAAGTTTTGAATGAGTGGCCACACTTCTTCATCCTTCTTCCACTCATCCCCTGCTTCATTTATCCAATCTGGTTGGATAATAGAAATAGCACAAAACAATGCTTTCACGTCCTCATCCTTTCTTGAGAGTGCATCTGCAACAACATTTTGCTTCCTTTTTTCGTAGATGATTTCAAAGTCATAACCCAACATATTTGTGACCCATTTTTTCTATTTTTCTAAGGATAATCTTTGTTTTAAAAATTATTTAAGGCTATCATGATTTGTTTTTACCTTGAAGAGTCTTCCCATTAGGTAAGGTCGCCATTTCTTAAGTGCATGTATTGTTCCAACATTTCCTTCTCATAAATAGCTTGCTTGAGATGTAGCCATAAAAATAACCAATCACCCACATCAAAACTTCTTTTACTATGATGTTGATCTGCCTGTTGTTTCATTAGATTCTGCACCAAAGTGGTGTTATCCTTTAAATGTTGGAGAACTTGTTGTTGATGCTCGATGTGATCTTTCATTGCTTGAATCTTTTTCTTCTTGATATTTCCTTCTATCTTGAGGGTTTGAGGGGTCGTAATTTATTCCAATGCATTACAAGATATGGTTGGATTCATTTATTCTTTCTCTAGGGTGGGTTCCTAGTGTATATCCTCTTCTTTTGATGTTTCTTGATCGTTTTCTTCCCCCTCTTCATAATATATGTAAAATAATTTCTTCTCAGCACACTTATGACCTTTAGTGTATTTGCTATCACAATTGTAAC
>APFE031712997.1:31574-107456 GCA_000404065.3 Pinus taeda | reverse complement strand
TGTAAACCTTGTAGGTTGTGGAAGGCTAGGAGAAAAAACACTTCCATAATTATAGTCGTGAGTGGTGGGATTCCTTGTTTCCATAATTTCACTTTCAATTTTTCTTGGCAACCAGAATGCCTTCTCTAATAAATCAGGTTCCCAAAGACGAACCTCATGTTGAATGTTATCCTTTAAAGTTCCTATGAAGACATCAATCATTTTCTTCTCTCAAATATCATTTACCCTTATATTCAATTTTTGAAAGTCCTCAATGTGCTCTGCCATTGAACCCTTTTATTCAAGATTTATCAATTGGATAAATAAGGTGTTATTCTTTGTATCCTCATAATGTGCTATCATTTCTTCTGTGAAAATTGACCAAGTGACAAGTGCTTTACGAGAACAAAGCCATTTATACCGTAAAAATTGATTTGGTTCTAAACATAAAGATGTAATATGTACCTTTTGTAACAATTGAACCTCATGTATATCAAAATATTTCTCCACCTATAGTATCCGACTTACTGGATCCTTGCTATCAAACTTCCTCATATCGCCACCTCTTGATTTTAGGAGCTTGATCTTGAAATGGCTGTAACTCTATACTTTTAGTTCTCCAAGTTCTGAAATTGCATCCTGCAGTAGCCCTCTGAGTCCCCTTTCTAACCCCATAAGTCTAATCAGAATTTGATTCTCCAAGAAAGAGTTATGCCCGATATCATAAGATGACTTGATTATATAATGTTTTAGTAGAGCGAAATTGTACGATGTTCCACAAGTCACTATTTCGACCTTCGGATCTGAAAAAAAAAACACAGGCAACTAGAGTCCATCCTCTTTCTACAACTTCTTATGAAATTTCAATTTGTTGCTTAGAGAGAAAGTTATGACGATTTTCCCAAGGCCACTTGTTTAGAATGTAATTCGAGAGTCTGCAAAAATCCTAACTTCCTTAGATTATATCTCCGAACATATAGCAAGACAAGATCTGAGATTCAGACCCGAGCTTCATTAACATTTCGGCTCAAATGGGTTTTAATTTCAGAGTCTGAACCTTTGCAGAAAACATATTATGGAAAAAATTCCACGATGACCTGTTTGAGATGAAATTCTGGAGCTTGCAAAGACTGTAGCTTCCTCAGATCATATTTCCCAAAATATAGCAAGACAAGATCTAAAATTCGGACCCCAGGTGCAGACCAATTTCTTCTCAAATGGTTTTTTTAGCTTATGAAACTTTGTAGCGAAAAAGTTAGAGCAAAAATGCCACAATAACCTATTTCAACTAGCGAAACCCTAGAATCCAAAGCTCTGTTACCAAATGTTATGAAACCAGCTCACAAAAAGATAGAAAAGATAGATAAACGCCTTCAAAATAAGCCTCTTCGAGGGGGCAACCTCCTTTACATTACACAAATGAACAATTCTTGGATGATACAAATGACAAGACCTCCTTTCTATATATAGGAGTCTAAGGGGTCATAATATAATTAGAGCTGACATAACAATAATAATGTAAGTGCACAATAAAATCAATAGTGGGCTTCTATGGGGCACAATAATAATAATATGGGGACTACATGGGCACAACAATATAATAAAGGGGTTGTACTAATAACGATAAGGGGTTACACTAGTAGTATAGGGTTCTAACAATATTACAGTAGAAATCACACAAGATAAATTTTAAACCCTTACGCGAGACTGTTCAAAGTAATGAAATTTAATAGCAGTGGCCCTTCCATATAGGGTAGTAATTTTTGTATTTAATCTTCTATGATCCATAATGAATTAAGAAAAGTGTTTCGGTAGAAATCACATAAGAGAAATTTTAAACCCTTACTTGAGACTGTTCAATGTGATGAAATTTAATAGCAATGGCCCTTCCGTATAGGGTAGTAATTTCTGTATTGAAGCTTCTGTGATCCATAATGAATTAAGCAAAGTCTATTATTTAATCCATTTCCATAAGTTAGACTTAGGAAATAATTAAACTAGCTAATTAATTCTAATTCAGACACTTCCTTAGAAACATTTTCTGAGTATAGGAAAAAATTAATCATCTTTGTTTCTTAGTCTCATAAACACCATCTAAGACTAGAACACATGTATGAACTACACATATTAATATGAACATGGTGTTGTGATCAATTAGAAATATGAGTAAAATATTGCAAGAACTTAGTGAGAAGAGGAAAGCTAACCAAATTCAGAACAAGGCCCTTAACTTATAGTCATTCATTATTATTTTGCGGAAAAATGAATAACCCAAGAATCAATGAAGTCTAAAGTATAATGTACCCATTCTTACACAACAATCTCAAATACTTATTTTTATTTATATATACATATGTAACATACCATATCTTGGAGAACAATTTCATTTATCAATTCTAAAGTTACCTAACATCAAGGGTTGTATTTATGTTCATTTATGTTCATTACTTCTTACTTTTTAACATCATTAGGTCCTCCTTAAGACCTTCTTTTCAATATTTTGTCATTCCACAATTGACTTCCTTGGGGTCTTCAATAATTTCCTTCTTAGTTTATAATGCCTTATAGGCCATTGGTATTTATTATAATTATGCTAAAAAAACAGTTTGTTAAGGTATTGTAAACATTTCCCCATGTTATGACACATTTATACATTCATATAAATACTTATCCACAACCCTTAAGAATGTCGAAACACCACCATTCTAATAACAAACATTTATGGTCAGAATTAATAATAGGTTATATGTATCATTTTTATTAGGTTTAAAAAACTATTATTCCTACCCTTAGTGCCCTTTTAATTTAGGATGATATAGTGAATGTAATATCTTTATCAGTCCCAATATGCACACAATTAGGGCTACATGGATAGCATCCATGGTGACCCCTCACCTTGCCCATGTGATCTATTAGAAAAATTATTGTCAGGATTTAGGTTTGTAATCTAATGGTGGAAATATATTCTTTTCGTTTGTTTGGGTAACTACCCCAACCTGTCCTCCAACCTTGCATCATTTGCATCCTAGAGTTCTGTCACCATAGCTCTACATGTAGACTAGTATTGGGGGAGGTTTTCTCACTTTTCTTGGCTCTTTAGCCATCAGGTTCTAGGTAAAAAACATACCACGCTATGGCCATTAGCCCTTTATAAGTTGTAGAGTTACTTTTAAAGAACTTTCAAATTGTCGATATGTTACTTCCATCACACATATGAGAATTTATAGAGGTTAATTATAATAAATTAAAAGTTTCCTTAATAATTTATATACTACATGATATTTCTTTCTTGTAGTCTTTTGAAATAATAATATTTATGGTTCTCAACCTTGCTTCAAGTATAGGGTTTGTGCAGAGAGTTCATAATTTTGCTAAGAGCCTTTGAAGTTGTCAAGTTTGCAAGGGAGGAAACCCTTCTTTCAAACAAATGCTTCCTTCCATTCTCAAATTGAAACCTTGATGATGGGTGGTCACATATGTGGAAATTCTAAACAAATTTAAATGACCAGATAAAGAATTTATGTAACCTACCTGGGTTCTTTTAAGACTAAGTATATATATATATATATGTGTGTGTGTGTGTGTGTGTGTGTGTGTGTGTGTGTGTGTGTGGTGTTGTGTGTGTGTGTGTGTGTTGTGTGTGTGTGGTGTGGTTGTGTGTGTGTGAGTGTGTGTGTGTGTGTGTGGGGCCAATATTACTTCTCTGTCGGGTAATTTCATAGGGGTACATCCCTTATCCTAAGTTCAACTAAACCCTTTTTAATTTTTTCCTTATTTCATTATTTTTCACATAATAAGGACAAACTTGTGCTCATAGGTTAGTTCCGATCTTTATCTAAAAGTTCTTTCATAGGAAAAGCATTAGGGTTTTTGGGTTTGAAATATTCCTAGGTACCTAGTGACATATTCTTCTTCATTTTTTTATTTTTTATTTTTATAGGACCTTGCTTCAATACAATGCATATAGGTCCATGTATGGTTGAAGCCTTGATTAGGCCTATTTATCCTTATAATTGAGAATTGTGTAGATTATTTACAATACTCTTAGGTCAATTCTATTTTTCTTTTAATATATAAATTATTTTCGTAATTTAATATTTCAATTCTTAAATGAATTTTAAATTGTAACTATTTAACCCTTGGTTGAGGCTAGGTATAGCATGATATTGTCTTCGTATCTAGGTATATCACCCAATTGCATTTGAATTCAAACCATATTTCATTATTCATAGTGAACTAGAAAAGTGTAGATTCTTTCAACTACTCTTTTTTCTTTAATGATTTTCTTTCCTAGAAGACATTAAAGATAATTCCATAAAATATTGTCAATTTATGGTTTTCCGATTTAGCATAGTCTATATTTTACACTGGTAATTACTTGTAAAGGTAGAAAAGTGTAGATTCTTTCAACTGCTCTTTTTTCTTTAATGATTTTCTTTCCTCGAAGACATTAAAGATAATTCCATAAAATATTGTCAATTTATGTTTTTCCGATTTAGCACAGTCTATATTTTACACTGGTAATTGCTTGTAAAGGTACTATGTAATTGATGTAATCATGTTTCTAACATTTCATCTCTAATGTTAGTTCAAAATATTTATAGGGTTTTGACATACTTTGTAGTCTTTATTTACTTATAAATATATATAGGTATATAGGTTAGTCAAAGAAAATCCATGTAGACAAAATGTAAATTACATGACTCTTGGGTTTCAGGTTTCTATATTCTATCTTTCTAAAGGATTATGTCACAGGACAAGGAATACATGTTGGTTGAGGGATAGTCTGAGAATATTTTCTTAGTATTAACCCATGACCATGCTAACGCTAGAATATATATTTATATATACATACATGCATGCATGCATACATACATACATACATCTTGACTTCTAAAAATTGTTTTTCTAGAAGTCACTAGAGGAAAACCAATTTGTCTCAATTAATCCATTTCCCTAAGTTAGACTTAGGAAAATATTTAAGTTAGCTAATTAATTCTAATTAAGACATTTTTCCTGAGAAATATTTTCAAAATATAAGAGAAAATTAATATTTTTGTTCTTTACTCTCATAAACTCCATCTAAAATTACATATGTTTGAACTACACATACTAACATGAACATGGTGTTGTGATGAATTATAAAAATGAGTTCACAACAAAGTCGTTAACTAAAAATCAAAAAACCAAAAATCAATGAAGATTAAAGTATAACGTACCCATTCTTGCACAACAATCTCAAATAATTATCTTTCACAACAATATCAAATAATTATTTTTATTTACGTATACATATATAGCATACCATATTTTGGAGAACAATTACATTTATCAATTCTAAAGTTCAAGGGTTCAAGGGTTGTATTTAGGTTCATTACTTCGTTACTTTTTAACATCACACTTATTTTCAATGTTTTCTTATTCCACAATTAACTTAGCATCTTCAATCATTTCCTTCTTAGTTTATAATGCCTTTTAGGCCATTGGTATTTTGATAATTATGTTAAAAAAATGTTTGTTAAGATATTGGAAACATTTCCGCATGTTATCACACATTTATACATTCATAAAAATACTTATCCACAACCATTATGAATGTCGCAACACCACCATTCTAATGAAAATCACTTACGTAATGGTCATACTTAATAGTAGGTTGTATGTATCGTTTTTATTAAGGTTTTTAAAACTACTATGCGTACCCTTCGTGCCCTTTCAATATATGGTGATGTAATGAATGTAGTATCTTTATCACTGGCAATAGGCACACAATGAGGGCTACGTGGATAGCCTCCATGGTGACCCCTCACCTCGGCCATGTGATTGATCAGAAAAAGTATTCTGGCGATTTAGGTTTGTAATCTAATGGTGGACATATCTTATTTTCGGTTGTTTGGGTAACTACGCTAGCCCCTTCTCCAGCCTTGGCATCATTTACATCTTAGAGTTCTATGGTCGGAACTCTGCATGTAGACCAGTGTTGGGCCAGGATTTTATCACTTTTATTGGCTCTTTATCCATCAAGTTCTACATCAAGAACTTACCACGCTATGGCCATTAACCCTTTCTATGTTGCAGAGGTGTTTTTAAAGAGATTTCAAATTGCCGATATATTGCTTCCATCGCAGGTATGCAAATGTATAGAGGTTTATTATTATAAGCTAGAAGTTTGTCTAATAATTTACAATCTACATGATATTTCTTTCACGTAGTCTTTTGAAATAATAATCTTTAGGGTTCTTAACCTTGTTTCAGGTCTATGGTTTGCGCAGAGAGTTCATATTTTTGTTAAGAGTCTTTGAAGATGTCAATTTTGCAGCGGAGAAAACCTTTAATAAAAAAATATTCCTTTCATTCTCAAATTGAAACCATGATGATTGGTGGTCATAAATGTGGAAATTCTAAGCAAATTTCAATGCCCGAGTAAATAATTTATGTAACCTAGCTGGTTTCTTTTTAGGACCAAAAGCATTGGTTCTTGTTTTCTTGTAGTGTATTCTTTGAAACTATTTCTTTACCTGGTTATTTTTCAAAGTTTATCAACTTTGAAAAGATCTGGTTCCTTCATAGGGGAAATTTCTTTGGCCATTATTACATCTCTCTCGGGTAATTTCATAGGGTACACACCTTGTCGTGGGTTCAACTAAAAACCTTTTTTTACTTTTATTTTCTTTCACTATTTTTCACTACTAAGGACAAACTTGTGCTCATAAGTTAGTTCCAGTCCTTATCTAAGATTTCTTTCCTAGGGAAACCATTACGGTTTTTGAGTTTGAAATATTTTTAGGTACCTAGTGACTTATTATTCTTCCTTTCGTTTTTTTTACAAGACCTTGCCTCAACACAATGAATATAGGTCCATGCCTTGTTGAAACCTTGATTATGGCTATTTACTCTTACAATTGAGAATTGTGTACATTATTTAGAGGACTCCTAAGTCTAGTTTATTTTTCTTTTAATATATAAATGATTTTTCCTAATTTCCCATTTCAATTCTTATATGACCTTTGAATTGTAACTGTTTAATCCTTAGTTGAGGATGGGCATAGCTTGATATTGTCTTCATATATAGGTATAAGATCCAATCATATTTGAATTCAAACTGTACATCATTATTCATAGTGAATTATAAAAGTGTAGATTCTTTAAACTACTCCATTTTCTTTAATGTTTTTCATTCCTGGAAGACATATCTGTAATTAAATACAATTATGTAAAATACCATTTATTCCTTGTCAATTTATGTTTTTCCGGTTTAGTACAATCTATCTTTTACAATAGTAATTTCTTGTAAAGGAACTATGTAATTCATGTAATCATGTTTCTGATATTTCTCCTCTAACATTTGTTCAAAATACTTATAGGGTTTTGACATAGTTTTGAGTATTTATTTACTTATAAATATATATGTATATAAGTTAGTCAAAGACAATCCATGTACACAAAAACTAAATTACATGACTCTTGTGTTTCAAGTTTCTTTATTCTATCTTTATGAAGGATTCTGTTGCATGATAGGGACTACATGTTGGTTGAGGGATAGCTTGAGAATATTTTCCCATTGTGAACCCATGACCATGCTAACCCTGGAATATATGTTTATACATACGAACATGCAAACACACACACACACATTTAAGAAAACATAGCTAAGATTGTCTCCTTAACTCTTATTTTTATGTACATGATAAATCACATATTCGAGTAATTTTTTCTATATAATTTACATAGAGATTATTATTCACATATTTATCCACAACGTAAATAAACCCTCTTTAACAGGAGACTTATAGTCATTAAATACTTTCGTTCATTCTTATCTCCTACTTAGAAACATAAGAAAATCTTGGAATTCAAATTCTCAACACATCATAATAGACAAATGAGTTACTTATTCGTATTTATGAAAATATGATAGGATCTACCATGCTCCTCCCAACTGATGAACTATTGTCTCAAAATTTCCACTTGATCTATAGACTCATTTTCTATCAGGAAACTACTAGTAGCTTTCATAGTTTTACCTCCTCAAGCCTTAGTAGTGTCCTACTAAAATTGCGCTAAAAATTATTTTATTCTTTGTAGGTTCAGTATTTCTCTCACACTGTAACCTCACTATTCAGATTTCCTCTATCTCTTGATATCCTTCTTCCTTCCATGCATGACGTTTATATCTCATCATGATAATTCTAGTGGTAGGTCTCTCCCCTGGAAGATGGAGGATTTTTCTTTCCCTTGTGTGAACTATCATTTCATCTATTACAATTGTTTTTTAACAATTTTCTGGAAGTTGGGAGGATAACTACTCACATGGTGGCTCCTATTATATTTCCAAATAAACAAATACGTAAAATAATATTTTATTCGTAAAAATGTATTAACATTTACATCTATTAGCCAACTTTATTCTTGGCCTCATAACTTCCACAATATTTACAAAATGAAAATAATAAGGTTTGCAAACGAAATTTCACCATGGGTATCACCTCTTTCCCCCTTTGAATTAAACACTGTCCTCAGTGTTTCATTTTTTTTTATCACTTTTGAAAAGTGAAGGAAATTCTTATCATTTTTTTCTTCAATTTCATAGGTAGCCTTGTCAAGCTCAAATGCTCCCATTGGACTTTAACCTGACGATGGCTTCATTCCAAATTAAAGCTCACTCATGTTTCAAATTCATATTCAATTCTATCATTTATCCACACATGCTAAGTAGATGATGTCAATTTTTTATTCATGCACCCAACAAGGTTTAGAAATATTAATATAAAAACATCATCAATATTAATTAATAACAATATATTATCTTGTACAATTATAGGATACATATTTCAAATGACATGGAATCTATTAAATAACTTCACTGCCAAATTTCAAAACATGAGAATTACCAATTCCATTTTTTTATAGTGATCATGATATTTTTTAGGATTAATTACTTACATTATCACTCCTTATGGATCACAACTAATTATTTGTAACATTAGACAACATGATTGTGCTTTTTTTCCATGATTTCACAATATCAAATATACATTGGTTATGCATTATCAAATATTAGGATAACTTCCTTTCTATTTCGTTCTCATGGCTATTATATCAATGCATTTTTTGTTCAACTAGACTCAATGATTTCCATTTTAGTTATTCTAGCAATTTCTTTTGTTTCCTTTCTACCATTTATTTTAAGCATAAGGTTTGATCATGGTTTTTCATTTTAGGTTGGGTTTCTTATTCAACTATTCTTTTAGATCTCTTTTTAACTTTTCCTTCCTCACACCCAACAAACCATCAAGAACAAACCATAAAACACAAATACAAAATAAAACACCTTAGCATCATGAAGGAAAAAAAATAAGAAGCAAGATGGCCATGCTTAAACTCAACAAAAGACAACAAGAAAATTGCAACAACAAAGTCATGCAAAACACATAGTTGATACGAATTTCTCACAACTCACTTCTTATATTTTCCATCTCTCTCTACTCTGTAGGTTATTATTCAAGGTATCTAGAGGTTATGCATGCATTTCTCTATGCAACAACCATGGGATCCTTCCCCTTTGCACTCTTGTGCATATAAGTTTTATCAACACACAACATGTCAATAAATTTTTCTTAAAAATATCATGCACTTAATAAACCATTCAATAATACTTCATTTGTTCCTACAATCAGAGGTCATAATCAATATGTTTAGAACACTTATCTGGAGAACCATTGGTTGGTAGCACATTGCTTCTTAGTGCACTTATCACATTGGCACCACATGCATGTAACCATTTATGGGTGTAACTTGTGTCAATCTCCCATCAACACCATATTTTCATAGCCTTGATTACTTGAGACTATATACAACAATTTAATTGGCTTCCCATTTAGGAATCAACCTGTTCCTGGTCACATACTTTCCATTATCCATTATCAGTCATCTTACTTATGTTGGTACAATACACTCCTTAGAGTATTTATGCATTCACATCCATTGTTGTATGCACATAGCATTTCATTAATTGATATCTTTTTAGAGAACATCCATCTCTATGCTACTTCATCTATTATATTTTTTTTGTCATGCCTATATTATAATTCATCAACTTATGGCATCTTTTAAAAGCTTTTAAAGAATATACATCAAAGTAGAAAAGTTTAAGTTAAGAGAATTCCCCCTCATAGTTATGGCTACATCATTTAGCCACGACCATTTGCAATGTCATTGGGTCGCCCTAGGGAAGCTAGTTAGCATCATTCCCCTTTATCCCACTACATCAACTCAAATCAATCATAAGTAGAGAAATTAAATTTAATCACCCTTTCAACCACTCAAAATTTTATTGTAATTTTTTATTGTAGACAAACTTAATTCTTTTTATGTTATCATAATGTTATCAAACAAGTCAATTAGTGAAACCTTCCACAAATCTACAATATGAGTTTATAATGCCATAAATATTTTATTCCCACCACATTGTCCAGGTAAATGTCAATCAAGGGTGGTTTGGTACTTTTTAAGGTCCAGTGCACTTCCTTCCTAGGAAATTTACATGTTCTTAAGATTAAATATGATCTATATCAATTCACACTTACTAAATTTTGCATATGGCCAATATTTTCCGAGTATTTGCAACACCATTCCTAAGTTATTTCATGCTTATTTGGTGTCATGGAGTATCCTAGATGTCGTTATCTTGACATTTTAAATTTGAAAGTCTCATATGATTTACTCACTTTGTTATTTCCAAGACTAACTTTTTTTTCGATCATGAAATAATATGATATTCTATGTCAACCTACCAACCTTATGATGGTTTTGAACAAGAATTTTACCTAAACTTTTTTCTATAACTTATCATTACCTATCTTCTTATGTTTTTTTTTCTTTGGAAATATCATTCGCAATGCTTTGTGCCACAATTATTAGCTTGTTGGGATGTAACTTCACCAGGAAATCCCCATTATGAAATCACTATTGTAAGATTTAAGCTATCAAATAATTGATCTTTGTGATTCCTTAATTGAGGAGGTCAAATATATTTCTCTTGAAATACTAAAAGTTGTAAAATTCCAAAATAATCTTACTATACAAAAGAAACATTGTGGTTTCCAAATGATTTTAGATAGCATTATTTCTTACTACAATCTACATTATGATGGTTTGTACTAGGATTCTTAGCTATTCCACAACTGTAATATGTATTTTGTGGATTCTCTCATGCGGAGACCTGCTAGTTAAGGATCTTTGTGAATTAATGAATTACTTCATACATCTTATCATTCATGAAACTAGGGCCTACTCATTCCATCCATGGTAGTTTATTTACAACTATATGTTACTACATTGACATACTCATACCTGAGTTATGTTTCTAATATATGTATCTTTTTCCTTAAATTGATTTCACAAGTGCAATGTTGTATATTCCATATGAAATACACCATTGATACAATAAAAATTAAATAATTACACTTGCTAAAATTGAACTTGGGTGGGGAGGATTTCATTCCTTCCTCTCAACCACCCAAGATAACCTCAATTGACACATATGTTTTTTTTTAATATAAGTGCTATGTATATCTACATGGGTTTTGACAAAATTTATCATTGAGTATTCTGAGACAGACTCTTTGAGTACATCATATATTTTAGTTTGTGTAATATAGGGTTATAAACCCCATTTTAATCATGTTTCATGATCGTATTTATATATTTTAACAGTATATTGTATACACTTTATTATGTGTATATACTCTACGTTTTTATTCACTTCAATCATAAATCTTAGACCACTTTATTTATAGAAAAGGTTTCAAACCTTACTAATACATATAATACATTGTTCTCTTCAGCATATAAACATGTAATTACTGTAAATCAACCTATATCCAGAGTTGTTCTCAACATCTATCCTTTCTAACTGTTATATTATTTATGTTTGATTTTTAGAAACTGTCAATGTTTCATAGTAGTCTTGTAAGCTTCGTCCTTTTTGGCTTACTTCTCATGAACATATAAGATTACTCTTCCATAGAGTATAAATTTTTTGTTTTACTAGTAAGTATTTCCATCATGTCTATTATTCCTTAACTCATTCTTCCATAAGAACATTTAGTCAAAGTCCAATGCTTGGGAGCCTTTCTACACAAGTTATGTGCAAAAAGGTAGTCTTGTACCCATAAAGTTATATAAATACTCTCCAAGAGTATAAAGCGTAAAAATTATGTATTTCATATTTAAGCACCAAGAGTACCTTCTTGATTTTTTCCTACCTCCATCATTGACAATCTATAGTAGATATCTAATATAAGACATCTACACATATCAATCTTGTAAGTTATGTATCAAAAATAGTTTCGTACAAATTGAGAGGATCTCATAATTATTAATAGTACAATAGAGGGTTATCCTTGTCAATTAAAATTCACGTACACCATCCACAACTCCATCAACATATAAAACATTTTTTCATATCAACAGATAATCATCATATAGGTAATTTCAAACTTTCTAGGGATAATTTCAGATGCAACATCCTGATTTATAAATTTAACACATCCATAAATTTTTACTGATTGTTTAATAGAGTAAGTCAGGTAACTTTACTTTATGGATATAGACATGTATACATTTCCTGACTTGGCTATATAACTACTTTCTCAATTTCATAGATTACAAACTTCTATGTCTATTCACTTTTCAAACAATCATGCAATAGAATATACTAGGTATTATATATTACTACTAAATTATTTTTATAAGAAAGTTTCTTGCACTCCTTGATTCCCAACATACCTATTCTTGTAGGTAAGGTTATTTTGACAATAATCAGTTAGTATTTAAAAATAATCCAAATAATAAAATTTTATCAAGTACTCATAATATATAACTCTCTACTTATGTTTTCCCTTATTGTGTAGCATAAAAATTTACTTTGTTCTTCACCATGTAGGAATTATTTACTATGTTTGATTTTAGTTGTGGTCGAGACCATAGGTTGCAATAGTGTAACCTACTACTCTGATATTATATGTAATGTCTCAACTTATATATATATATATATATATATATATGTGGGAGAAAAATGCATTTATCATTCTAAGTTACCAACCTTAGAGGTTGATATTAATACTTATCTTGCACTCTTATCATTGTGTTATCTAGTAAAAGCTTACTAGGCTATGGTCATTACTCTTTCTATGTTGAATAGGTGTTTAAAGAGTTTTCAATTTCCTTATTACTTCTATGGAAGGTACGAAAATTTACAAAGGTTTATTATTAAAATTAGAAGTTTGTTAATACTTTCCATTCTGCATGTCATTCTTTCCAGCAGCCTTTTAATTAATATCATCATGGTTTTCAATCTTGTTTTGGTCTACGTTTTTCATTAGAGGTTCAATGCTTTTTCTCAGAGACTTTAAAAAGCTATCAATTTTGTGAAAAAAGGAAACCATTCCTTCCAAAATTTCCACTTTCATTCTCGAACTGAACCTTGATGATTGGTGGTCATGGTGTGGAAATTCCTAACGAATGATTGTCTACAGTAAGGAATTTATTGTAAACAAACCAAGTTCCTAAATCCTTAGAAGAGGATAAAATAATTCACTTTCGATTATATATATATATATATTATTATAATATACATATATATATATATATTATATATATATATATACATAGATAACATAGATATACATATATTCTAGTAATATTATAGAAATAATATATATATATATAAATATAATAATATATATATATATATTATTATATATATATATATATATATATATATATACCTGGCAATTGAACCTTTAGTCTATCATCCTCAAGGTTGGGTTTCTCTTCTTTTTTCAACATCCTCTTCCTTTTTGAACATCAAATGTACATGAGTACGGTTAGTATGAATTGGTTCTTGTTTTCTTGTAGTGTATCCTTTTTAAAATATTTTCCTTACGTGGTTATTTTAAAATTATTTTTTCTCTAACAAGTTTTGGTTCTATCATAGGGGAGATATTTTTGGCTACTATTACATCTTCCTCCGATAATTTCATAAGAGTGCACCCTTTTTCTTTATTTAAGCTAAAACCTTCATTTAATTCTCCTTTCATTCATTCTTTCTCGCTTACTAAATGCAACCCTTTTCTCACATGTTAGTTCCAGTCCTTATCTATGACATCATTTATAGGTAAAGTGTTAGGAGTTTTGGGTTCAAAATATTCCCAGGTACCCAATGGTTTATTCTTCCTCCTTTTAGTTTTTTGTTATAGTACCTTGCTTCAATATAATGAATATAGGTCCGTTCCTAGTTGAAGCCTTGATTTCACCAGTTTACTCTTTTTAATGTAACCAAATAAAAAAAAAGAAGAAAAAAAGATAAATAAACGAATTTAAAATAAGTCTCTTCGAGGGGGAAAACTCCTTTTACATCACATAAATGAACAATTCTTGGATGATTCAATTGAAAATAACTCCTTTATATATATAACAGTCTAAGGGGTCATAATATAACTAGGGCTTACATAATAATAATAATGTAAGGGAACAACAATAACAATAGTGGGCTTCTATGGGGCACAATAATAACAATATCAAGGCTAAACTAGTATTATAGGGACCTAACATGCTCCTCTCCTTCCGTAAAGTGGTGTCCCTAATGCCTTAGTAGTTCTATATGCTCTTGAATAAAATACTCATTCTCCCATTTGTAGACTTTAGCAGGTAAATATTCCACTTAATGAGATACTCTGAGATTGATCATTTTCACAACTGTCAAATTCTTGTTTCTATGATTTCTTCAGGCTCCAATGTGATTTTTCCTTTCTCGCCAAGGTCTAGTAATATAGTTTGAATTGGGATCTTATCACCTATAACCTTCTTTAAGAATGAAACATGAAAAACTGAGTGTACTTTCGAAGATGAAGGAAGCTCAAATTTGTATTCCATAGTACCAATCTTTTATAACACCTTGTAAAGGCCATAGTACGTGGGTGATAATTTATTATCCTTCTTAGCTTTTTTTAGGGACATTTGTAGCAGCTACAACACCCTAAAATTTTTTGGCCTGCAACCAATTTCAGAGCCTTCCTTATTTTTTCCTTGATGATTGAAAACACTCGGGCTCATCACATGGGCTCTTTTCGAGTGTTTACACCCTCTTTGCTTGACCGACCATCAATCGTATTTTAGTATGTTGGTTCCAATGTCATGCTCGCGATCTTGTTCTGGCTATGTTGAAGATATTTCTTTGTGTGTATGAGTTGTGTTCACTATGTAAATATTTGTTGCACTCACACACGAAGTTGTAAACAATTTCATGCAAGTGTTTTCACGATCGCTCAATGATCTATCTCAAGTGTCACACTTGTCGCTCTAACCCTTTAGTCAGTCACACTCAGCATATGTTGTCTTATGGTTGAGGTGTCTTGTCATCGAGTCATGTTCAGTGTGTGTTCACAAGGTCATCTATACACGAGTTCACTCTCTCACACACTTAACCATTTTTTTAAAGATCTGTCGACCGAAAAATCCTTCATCGGCAATACCTCCATTGAGATGCATTGCATAGTCTCAGCCCTTAGTGACCAAGCACTGTTGACAAGAATTGCATAGAGCTTGAGGCTGCCCTCTAGGTAGTCTACACTGCGCAATTTTGGAATCAACCCGGCTGACTGTCACCTAGAATAGTGTAGAAGTTGCCCATGAAGCCATCTCAGTCTGCACTCCCCGCAAGCCTATCCATCAAGCCTCTCACTTGTCAACTTGAGAATTTGACTTGAGTAATGACCCAGGGCTACACTGATATCCAAAACTGGGTAGAAGCTACCTGCCTACTTGCAATGACTAAAGAAACTGCACAAACATGAGGGACAAGCACCCGCTTGTTGTCACTACACTATCCCAGGAAATTGTGTAGTTTTTCAAGGCAGTCCCCTTGGTAGCTTGCTCTCCACTCCTCCTGAAAACTATGGAGTATTCATTGACAGTCCACCTGCTGCCCGACACCCCTCTCAGTATGGAAACTGCACAATCATGTCCTACATGACTGCCTCCCAGAACTTCACAGCTATGACCAGTAGGCTTGTGTAGCTCGATCCCGGACTCCTCTTAAAAACTACATAGTTTTCACTATCATTGCCTCCTACTGCCCGCACTACCTTCCCTCAAAAAACTACACAATACTACCTCCAAGTTTTGCCATATCCCACAGATGTCACTATTGTCCCAAACCACTCAACCCATCCTTTCAGTGATCTCTGTGCAGTTTTTCCTAATAGTGCCCTGGAGCCTCGCATCTTGACCTGAAATGTGCTCTGCGCAGTTTCAGAGCCTTGTCCTATCTCTCATTCACCTGCACCCTAAAAAAGAAGATGATGCACCATGGTAGATTAAGGGATTTCTAGATTTGATGTCGTCTCGTCATGAGTGATTGAAGAAACAGGTGCATGAATGAGACATGGTGTGATGACGAACGAGATGAACAAGGAGCACATGCTAGAAGACCTGTTCATGGATGAATGAACACGTGAAGAATGCTAAGTACCAACAAAGGGGACACATGCATATGCAACATCAAGAAAACAACAAGGCCATCAGAGACTTTGCATACCTTGTCATGTGGAGGTGAAGCTATGATACACCAAGAGCCCACTCATTACTCAGCAAAACACCAACTTAACATGGAAACCACCATCATCATGAACATATGAGCAGTGTCATGTCGATTCATATCATGAGTCATCTCGGCCACATCACTACTATGGGGCATATGTGTTGTAATCAATGCAATGTAACGTGGAAATCCAAGAGACCCACATGTGAAGTTGAAGAGCAGTGTCAGTTGAAGAGTCATGTAAGTCAAACAATGATGAGGGAAGTTGAAGAGTCACAAGGGTCAAGTTCACCCTTGGCTATATATACCCCTCATTTGTACATGCAAAAGGATTTTCACCTTGGCTCCTCCCACATAGCCTTAAGTGTCTGTAGTGTTTTCTTTTTGAGGAGTGAGCAGTGGCTCCAATGCCCCACTACTAGGTTTAGTGATGTATGGGGTACGGATGTGTCTTGGAACTTTCTCTTAATTCAAAAGCCTATTAAAAGCCAACACATTTTCACACATGTATTCTATTCATTCGTAAGACTATTCTTTCGACGCTTGTAATGCATGTTGCTTTAACTTGTATAAATATAGTTGAACTATTTTTGTTGTTTTAGTGCATACATTGTTGGAAATGTGTTGCATCAGTTGTTATCGTTGTCTCGCCCATGTGGACTAATCTCCCAGACACTAGACAAACTCATTCTTATAAACTTGTTATAACGACCTTCACACTCGTGTGGGCTACTCCACTAGGTGTCGTATGTGCTATTTATTCACATTGTGTTTGTGATCGCTGCATCTGTGTGGACTACTCTATAGGAAGTTTCCCAGGTCCTGCTATGTTTTGTGGCTCTACTGGAGTTGGGACTACTCCCTCTCGACTTGAGACTCACTCTCACCCTCTCCCTCTAGAGTGAAAGAAATTAGACACAAGTTACACTAAACACTCACTAGGCACACAAACCTTGTTGTTTGAAGACTAAGTATAGCACTCTCATGTGCTAACAAGCAACATAATTGGCATATCCTTAAGATAATGAAAACTAGACCATCATACTAGATGGGACTCCTACACTAAATAGTGTGAGGTGTAGTTGGGACTTCATACCAGGGAGATCCCCTGAATGTTGGCGAGTCCAGCACTGTCAACATTTATGGCACTGAAAGGAGGGTCTGAAGTAGTTTATAGCTAAATTTCCTCTCAACACCACTCATCAATCATCTAGTAAAGGTAGTAACTCACACTCCCTCTCACCTACACGCAACTCTGAAGTTGGCCAATCCTCACCTCCTAGATGTGAACACAAAATTTCATATCAACACCTCTACTTTGTCAGTCTCATCACCCATCAATTTTCCAAAGCAGTCAAATTGATCCTAGGAATATATGATCTTCCATACACATCAAAGAAGCCAAAGATCACTCCCATGGGAGTTGTTGTCTCATTAGTGGAAGAAGCAGTTGTTGCCACTCTTGAAGGTCTGACAGAAGCTGTTGAGAACCGAGAGGAACTCTAGTCTTATGACAGGGAGAAGAGGACACCCTGGTGATCTTGGTCTTAGGATCCGATATAGGAGGTGAAGGGGAAGGCAATGAAGGAGGTGGAGGGGGAGGTGAACCAATTGAATCAGAGGTGGAACCATGAGATTTTGAAGAAGAGGAGGAGGACAAAGAAGAAGAAGACATCGTTGATGAAAACTTGGAACGGATGACTCAGGGACCATTGGCTCTCCTGGGTGCTTTGTACAAGATACCAAGGCATGCAGAGAAACTGTTGACAAAGTTTGACCCCAAAAGAATAGTGAAGGAAGAAGACCACTTGGACACATTCTACCTACATTTGCATACACTCAAGGTACATTATGACAACGTTTCAAGTATACTATTTCCATGTACCTTGGATAACTGAGCAGTGGTATGGTATCACAACCTTCATGTCAACTCCATCCAGAACTGGAGTATGTTCAAGAGAATGTTTCTAGAAACATTTCCTGATGACAAGATCCTTGCCATGTTTCTCAAAGAGTTAGGAAGTCTCAAGATGGAGTTGAAAATGATAGTGAAATACTTTAACCAGAGGTTTTCACGCATCTTAAACAAGTTCGTAGCAGACATAAAATCTCATGAATCCATGATTGTTGACTACTACACATCTGTACTGCTGACAAACATTGCGTAATTCGTCAAGTGAGCTGTGAAACCAACGTTACTTGAAAATTGTGAAGAGGTGATCCCTATGGAAAAGGACATGTACATGATTGGAGTCTTCAATGATGACGAACCAATGAAAGACTCCAAATACGCGAGAAAGAGGCTCCAATATACCACGAGTGAGGTAAAAGAGAGGGAAGAAAGTGACATTGAAACCCTTACTATTCTTGTCAAGACATTAACAACGGAAGTGTCTAAACTGAAGCAATGAACAATCAAGACATATGCCAGCAGTCGGCCTCCCAGAAACCTGAAGAGGAGTATGCCATTAGGTAGCAACAGCTACCCAGCTAAAACAACACAGAGCTCCAACTCAATGTTCCATACATAAATGTTCACGAACATCAATTTTTGCTCATTCCATAATGAAAAGCACTCAGAAAGGGCTTGTTTGAATTGGAATTGAGTCGCGAAATTGATATTCAATTGAGTGAACAACATGGGAAGAAATGTGTAGTGTCAGCCGAAAGACAAGGATGATGAAGAAGATTCTGCATATGATGAAGCACTAAGTGCTAGGCATGTGATCAAGATGTATTAATGTGCATGCACAACATAGAAAACAAACACTGGGAAGCAACTACCAAAGAAAGATAATTGATACAATCTCAGAAGTCAAGGGGCTCCCTTTACTATTTGGGAGATGCAAGAAAATATTAAATTGATGAGGAAGGTTGATCCACCAGTCGTCCCCAAGAAGAAAATAAAAAGAAAGCCCTGGAAGACAACTACAAATGAGAGTATTTTCATGCTCAGTAAACATCAGAACACTCTGTCGGATAATACGGACACGAGTCTAACCCCAGACAGCTCGATGAGTTTACCTACTCTTGAGTACAATATTATTGAAGATATGAAGAAAACTCATGAAAACATCTCTTTTTTTGAGTTAGCGAAAATAAAGGGTCATTGGTATATTATGTTGCATGCATTGGGGAAATGATCCACAAACGGTACAACCTCCACCAGCAAGGGAGAAAACACATCTCCCGGTCTACATGCAACTATGCTCAACACACTCTCAATGGAAGAAGGAAACTCTCTTTGCACTCCATTCTTGCTCTCATTTGAAATATTTAACTGCAATGTTCACAATTGTTTGGTTGACTCTAGCACATCAGCTAAGGTCATGCCACTCTCCATTGCTAAGAGGAATAATGCATAATGGAGCAAGACATCTCCTTAGATCATCCAACCAGGTCGAACATGCATACTAGCCATTGGTGAACTATGAGATGTGATCATCCCGTTATCTCATGATGGTCGAGTTCTAAAATGCATGAACATTGTCATTGTGGACATACCAGAAGCATACAACTCACTGCTTAGCAAAGACTGGTCCAACAAGTTGAATGGATACTTTTCCATAGACTGGTCACACTAATGGATTCCGTACAAGGGAAAAATAAATCAAATCTAGATGTTATCCGAGAGATACATGAAACATATTTTCACTCCCATCAATGGTGAGAACAAACCATTGGCTTTGCGGAACTTATGTTTAGCAACTACCTCCTGGAAACACAGCTGGGGTGCTATCTCACATAGTGAGCCTCAACCCCACCAAACACACAGTTGGGTCTCCTTCCCTGCCCAACTGATGGAAATGAAACATGTACAACACATTGTAACACTAGTAGCAATAGAAGTATTAGTACTAGCGCAACAAGTGTTCTGTGTCCAGACGAGTTGTGGACCATTTATTTTGATGGATCAAAGGCACAAGATGGCTATGGAGCTGAGTGTGTCATGATAGACCAAATGCACAGGAAAAAATTGATCTCAAGCTTCTTGGGGTTTGAGTGCATGAAAAACACTTCTAAATATGAAGCACTCGTATTGGGTTTGCACGAAGCCATTAGCCTCAATGTTGCTATGCTTAATGTGGTAGGTGATTCAGAAATCATGGTGCGAAAGGTACGTAACACCATACACTCTTTGTCACCCCATATCAAAATTTTTCAACAAGAAGTATGGCACTCTTCACAGTTGACTTACACTTGACATGACTCAACATTACTCTATGGCTGTTACATCCAACCATTGACACTTGAATTACACTTGACATGACTAAACATTACAATGCACATGTACACATGTGAGTCAACATGGATTGAGCAAGCCTTGCAAGACATCATTGACACTTGGTCCACTGTGAGAGACCAACTCTTTGACATGCTTGTGATGGTGAAGGTGGTGAACTAATGCCAAGCTTGGTCATCTATGATGGTGTGCATGCACCTCATGGTGACATCTTGCTGAAGTGAACTCTTGCCTCCATTTCAACCGGTGTATGTTTTATTGAAATATTACAAGTTCATTAGCATTTTTTTTATTATATAAAGTGTACTCATTGATTTTATCTGATTTGGTTTAATCTTTTGTGTAGTTGCAAATTTGGATTAAATTTTCGATTCAATCATATTGATATGATATGTAAGTTTTAGCATGATTAGAGAAGTATGGATGTTGGATTTTGTTAAACTTTACCATTGTCATATTTTACAACCTTGAAATATCCAATGTAACTAAAATTACATATCATTTTTTATTTCATTATGCAATAGTAAATATGCAACCAGTTGCTATGCCATTTTCAGCCAATAATCAATCTTTAGTTGGTTATTCAGGGCTAAGTTGGAGCCTCCTTTATATTTCAGTGTAATATTTCTACAATGTTTTGTATATTTATCAAAATCTTTGATGTTGATGTTGAATTATTCTTTAGTTAATTTTTTGTGGTTAATTAAATATACTCTAGCACCATCTTTTATCTAGTGTATTCTATTGATATGTTGATTATTATTCATATGTTTTCAGATTCTTCCCCAACATAGATTAGGAGCTCCTATTCATCCACAGAGGCTTGGAGAGTTGGAATGTATAGTGAGTAATTCATTATTCAATGTTTACTTTGTTCATATATACATTTATGTGTGTAGAGATGTTTTGTATAGCCCTTGTGATGATTTAGGGACATGGTTTGTATCTATAGGGGAGTATAGAGTATTGAAAAAAAATGTCTTTGGCTAGGAATGGCTTTCTCAAGAGTGATTAAATGTACGGTACTACTAGCTTCTTCTAAAAGTGTGCTTGGTTTTCTACAGTGTTGCTATATTGTGTTTTCTGGTTGGAGGTTGTTAGTCACAATTTCATATTCAAAATAATTCAAAATGCAAATTCAAGCTAGCAATGCAGATAAAATTATTTTGATGTAAGGATTAGAAGTGGAACCATTCCAAACCCTTCTAGGAATATAAGCTTTCTAATGATTACCAATGGTTGATGAGCACATTATAGATTGAATTCAAGACCAGATTGAATAGAGCTTTTAAATTAGAAGCCTCCAAAAGGGATTTATCTTATTATGATGAGTCCAACAACCCCACATTTAGCATTACAAAGGAACCTTTACTAAGATTCAATTCAGTGGCCTTCATCTTAGAAACCATGAGTGGGGGGTATCTATTTGGGAAAAGTAAGCTAGGAGATGTACCTGGCTCCAACTGTCGTTGTGTTCTTTATGTACATTCAAAAGCATGGGGCATATCACTTGGTAGGAATTGACACATATTGGGGGCTATATTAGCAATCCACTTTTGTCAACATAGCAAACCATTACTGACACAAGTGTCTTTTATAACTCATGAATCACTTACAAGTGAACTTCTAGTACATTTGGAGGCTTTGTAATAGAGTAGAGCTTTGCTAAATGTATGCTTGGTGTGTAAAAAATGTAATGAATAATATTTGTACATCAAAGGCAAGGCTGCAAGTCACTACTATAAGATGTTTTTGTATGGTCAATATCACATTTTCCTTAATCTGACTGCAAATTGAAAGGAGATGAAAGTTAGTACAAAAGAAGAATCTTACAGTTAGGTAATTTTCTGGAAGTTCCTTAGTTTTTAGTGGAGAAAAATAGTGTTTTGTCATGGTACAATATATTTTTTGAATAAAAAAACTTTTCTACATGTCCCTACCACATCAAATTCCTTAATTATTTTTAATATCAGTCCCATTGATTCAAAATTCCCACTATTCTTTTGATAAATAGTGCTTTGCATATGGTCAGTCCTTCTCCTTTGGTGGCAAGAAATCGATGGAATGGATTTTACAACACTGAAGTCATTGAGAACTACAAACAATTCCTGTTAGCAGTAGTAGCTAATTTCATCCAAGTGTTAACAATTGTTGGTAATTGTCAACCACTCATCCTTGCAACTTGTGTGTCCCATTGAGCTAATCATTCATCCATTCGAACACTTATTACATGATTTTTTTTACACATATCCTACATGGTTTATTTCATATATTAAATGGGCCATAGTTTTGTTTTTAATGTGCACATGCGATGGTTTCTTCTTTTTCCCTCCTATTTAAGATTACACTAGGGCTCATGCACTTGTTCTTATTAGTTTTTCTTCTTGATCTTGCTGGTATTTTTTATATTTGGAAGAATGTGGAATTGAAGAAGTTTTGGGGTTGTTCTATAGGTTTTTTTCTGGCTAGAAAACTCCTTGCTTAGGGTTGTTTTCTGTCCATATTCTACCTTAAATACAAAAAAATTTGCACCCAACAATATGTCTTCATGTGTTGGGAGACCATGGTGGTATTTTTTGTAACTATGGTCTTTCCCAACCTTATTTGGAGTTGATATGATTTTTTTGCTTGACTTTACTTCCGTAATGGCTGCCATCGTGCTTTTTTAGATTATCTCATTTCACTAGGATTTCACTAAAATTCATGTGCTTGCTAAAACACTTACCAACAAGTGTTTATATCATCTTATTTTAATTAATGTTCATTGGTTTTCAGGATTCTTTCCCTTTTAGGTCTTCCTAGGAGGGCCCACTTGAAACTATTTGTTCTGGAGAATTGCTTGGCACAAGATTTTCTATGTTATTCACTTAATATATGAGATTAATGGCTCGTGGGATTTTCCATAAGGGCCACTGAACTAAGGTATTAGGATCCCCTTTATAATAGGGTTTTAAACCCTTCTTGGCCCCTTTTGTGGGTTTTCTTGAAGACTCATGGACACTTCATTTGTTGGATTAGATGGATTGTTTTTATGGTACACATATGGTTTTTTTCTTCGTAGACTGGATTATATTGGTTTTAGGTGGTGATGTTCTTGGTATTCACTCCACCTTATTTGGAGATATTCTTCATATATTCAAAGGGTTGGTACTTTTTTATTAGATATTGTAGTTGGTGATGTGAGTCCTACTAAGCTATCTAGAATGGTTCATATTGGCACTAACAAGCCTATGCTGCTTGTTTTCAAAGGGTCATTGATCTCAACCATTTGATGAATTTTCCACCCACAGGTCTATAGGATCATGGGTTGACATGTCTTATGTATTGTTCAAGTATATTAAGGGTATTGGCTTAAAATCTATGCTAGTCAACTCTTTATTATATTATATCTATGTGGTTGGGACCAACCTAGATTAATGGGCCTCTAACCCCTTTTAGGGAGGGAATTTCACTTTAGACTACAAATATTGTACAAATACATTGTTGGATAAGGAGATAAGTTCTCTCTTATGCCCGATTCTTCATTTTCATGTGGTATTTCTCTTGTCCATGTTCTTATCTTCTCTTTATGTGTAAATTGTTTCTTTTGCTAATTTAGGGTGTGATGTTGGTTCTATTCGATCCTTGTTTATCTCTTGTGGTCTCAAGACTTTGTGACCTTTTCTACCTAGGGAATTATGACAGGAAACACACCTTAATTATCATATAGAGTTCAACTGTGTTGGAGTTCCTGCAAACTAGCCACTGGGAATTGACCAGCTTGTTAGCCATCGAGTTCTAAAATTCATTTTTCCTTAGCATAAATAGGTGCATAAATGTTACCAAGGTTGAAAATTCAACTCTGTAATGGGTTTGTGCCCCACCCCACAATTGAAGAATGGATGGTCGAAAATAAATAAACAGTCTTCCTCTTAGCATCCATATGACTAGAAATAATATGATCAAATTGGAAATAACATTTAGGATCATTTGATGTAAAAAGACAGTTAACTTCTGTAAATAAAAAATATCTAAACTAGGGATCAAATTTCTAATATTATGAAAAATGAATTTTATACAGGGGTGCATACCTTATTGACATTCATGAGGTCATTATCAGTGTGGATTGGTAGTGATGTAGTCCATATTCTCTTACCTTGTAAGGTTTTGGTGAAGCCATGCCTTTAAGCCTATAAATTTGTATCAAATTTTCCATATTAGGAGCCTTGGGTAATTGCAAATATTCCCTATTTGCTGAAACTACAAGCTCGCCAACAATTGACACTATTATAGTGGCCACTTTCTTCTTTAAGTGTTCTACTTCTTTCAGGTGACATGAACTCACATTTCTTATTACCTTGAGAGACATTTTGAGCTTGGTGTCGAGGAGTAGAATTAATAGAGAAGCTGGGGCATTAAATCTAACCATAATGAGGAAATCTTGAATTCTTCTCCTCATTGACTTTACTCCCTGACAATGAGGGGACAAAAGTCAAGTCAAAGGTCATAAGAAAAGGTGTGACTTGCACATTGCAAGTCAAGTCTCATGGCCAAAGGTGTGACTTGTGACTGGTCACCTAGCATAAGAAAAATGTGCAATCACTTGGTTGCTTGTGATAAGTTTATATGTGTCACAGGTCACATGTCACAAAATAAGATCATATTTGACAAATGACTATGCTTCCAAATTGTGACCAACGACTTGGAAAAGTGTATAGACTAAGGGAAGGTCACAATTTCAGTTTTGAGTGGTTAATTGTGATTTTGGGCATAGTGAGAAAAAGCAAGTTTTTCCCCCTTAGGGTCAAGCTTGCTAGGTCTTTTGAAAACCATAGATAGGTTAGGGAAGGGACGAAACCATGGGAAGCCAAAGGAAAAGGGTGATAAGAAATCAAGTATGGGGTGTCTCTAAAATTATGCAAGAGTCGAAAATTTTTGGGGTTGTTTTTAGATCTTCCACGCTCTCAAATGTGGTACTTTTGTCTGTTGGCCAAATTGACACAGCTTTCTTTAGGGGGTTGAGACCTCAGTGACCTGTTAAAGTTCATTGGCTGATCACTTGACTAAAACCCACTGGAGAACTTGTAACCTGGTATAGCTCACTAGAACACATGACCTACAAAATAACCTAGGATTTTGATGAATCCTTGTGGATCTTCCCATTTGATGTTTTCAATGGGGATGATATGGTAATTCTCTAGTTCGGGGTGGAACAGTATGCTCCAAGAAATGAAAATTACGGCTACGGGTGAGACAGACAACTGCTTCCCATATAGGCATAGCATATTAGCATGTTCCAGCGTTGTGTTTCATGGCACAATGTGTGAATGATATTTTATGAAGATGGAGTGGTGAGGCATGTGGCTCTCATGTGGGGGACCACATGGTCCATTGAGGTCATCTACTTTAAAAATTTTGATTCGATATCATATTTTTACTTTCACGAATGGATAAAAGATTTGGTTTCGTTTACAGCTTAGTTTCGAGCTGGTTGTTGTTTTCCCTTACGTTCGCCCTTGAGTAGGCTTCGATATGCATGCCCTGTAATAATTGTACATAGCTAATAGCCATCTAGTGCCTTATAACTTATAAGTTATAAATCATGGAAGATCTACTTCAAATGTTGCCTAATTTTTTCACTATCTAATATCTCCATCATCCCCGTTGAGAACACATTTGTAGGGTGACATCTTGGTTATACATTTCAAACAACACCCTAATTCTTCTCTATAAAATACCGTGTCTACTCATCACACTTGGCTACACATCGTTTTAGGATCATCACTTATAGCAGGTGATGTTCTGTGCATGGGATTAATTATCTTAGTTATCTTGTTCTATATGAAATCCAACTTCCCATAAGTGACTTTCAAAACATAGCCTTGTCTCTAATTTAAGAGAAAGCCCATAGACTATCATATCTATCATCAGAGTTGGTAGAGGCTGATCATAGTAATAGAAATCCAAACATTTTATCGATCTCCTTTGTCCACAAATTGTGGCATAATTTAGAGAGATATTTCTTATGGTACCAACATGCAAACCACGGGGTAACATATTGCTCCTATTGGGCACACACTTCCTTCTTGGGATCATCTGAGAACCCTAAACTCTCAAGATAAATCTTCCAAAGTGATGTCCATAATCCAAAGTAACTAATTCATCATCTCCAGACTACAATATCAATTTCCAATGTGTTTAATCATTGTTAAAAATAGAGACACATTAAAATCCAAATGAAAATATGTTGGGATCCCATCACCTCTGGACTCAATGGTCCATTTTCAACAACTCTCATATTCCCAACAATTTCATCGTATGTAACAACATCTTGAGAGTGTCCATTTCTTCCACAAAGAAGAGAGATGGAAACCAAGATTTCAGGGTCTCTTTGAGCAGTTTTAGTGGACTATTTGATTAAAAATAGTCTGCTCTTCACTAAAATTTCTAGTAATCTTTGTTGTCGAGCCTTCTATGATATATGATAACTAAAAAGAAACAAATGCATCCCATTCACCCTCTCCCTTTACCTTATTGTTTGTTGTGAGAAAACCTTGGTTGCACTTTCTAGAACAAGAAAAAACCTATCATTACATGTTTTATAGTGTTTTGTACTTCTATTATTTCCCTTATGCATATCATTTGACTCTTGAGGTCTCCAAAGTTGGATTTTCTTCCTATTATTCATAGCTGTCATCAAATGGAGAGGTAAGAATTTCATCATTACAAAATATAAAGTTAGAATCAAGCTCTCATCAGAAGGTTTATTTGATATGCTCCCTTTAGCAATTTCTTCATTATCCTCTTCATAAACAGACCTGTCATTCTCTGACTTGGAGTTGGACTAATCACACATCACATTAGCTGTGTTGAAATTGAGTTCTGGGAAAAGCAAACAGCTCACAATCAAATCTGGGCAATTTTTTTTAATGTCATTTGTATGCTTGTATTCATTATAGATAGGATTGGATTCAAAACACACAACATACAATATTCCTTTGCTTTGTGCAAATAATAAATCTGGATCAAGTCTGTATCAGGGCTACTATGGTATTCTTCTTCTTGATTTATAGTAGGTTAGCAGCCTCTTAAATGATGCCAACAGTACTAAGTTCCTCAAATTTTGAGCTCAAAACTTTATTCATATCAATAGAAACATCATCACAATATAGATATTCACCCTCTAAATTGTCTTCCTTATCTGAATGATCATCACGTTGAAGGAGATGAGGAAGATCTTCTTATAATACCTTTTCATCTTCATCCTTCACTTAGCACCATAGGGTGTTCTTCCTCCATAAAAGCTCCATCATTATTTTCATGGGTGCCATCATTTCCTACAGAAAGACAAAGGTGGCCTTCTTAGTGCAAGGCTACCAACACGTGTTGGTCAGGATCATCAAATTTCTGAAATCTTAGGTGACAATGTTTGAGGAAGATTTCAAGTTTCAACTAGATTTTCGAAAGAATGTATGCTCTTTGGGCTTTTGAGCTAGCCATTACGCTATTATCCCAAAAAAAGTATAAATAATATGATCATGACATCTTCATGCCTTTCTTCCAATTCTGAGATATACCTTATAAATGCCAAGACATGTGAAACATCATTAAAAGAGTTCCCTCCGAACTCCTGAAGATCCTTTCCATAGCTAGAATATTGCCTATTTAGGTGTCCTAGGATATTTTCAATATCTGAAGTTGGAAATCCTTGATCATTTATGATTTCTCTTCTTTTCCATTATATCATCTGTGTCATTGAGGAGTGAGCAGGAGTGCAGAGAAGTGGTATTGTTGAATTTGCAGAGTTGATCTTTGTTTTATCAATTTTTTGGATGTGTTTTTTATGTTGGTAATTCTTATATATCCATGTGGTTATAAATTTCCCTATGGTTATCAGTTTAAATGTTTTATTTTGAGCATGTGACATTATGGTTCTCTTCTTATTAGTTGCTTGTCATTATTATTTCATATTCATATACAAGAATAGAACTTAATAAGTTTTCATAACAAATTTCCACTCTCTTTCCTCCATCAGTCCAATCCATGAAGGCACCAGTCCACGTAGGTGATAGGAGAGTTTTTACCACTTTATTACATCTTCTATCATTTCCTTGTTTAATATAATCAATTCATATCTACAGCAGACCATTGCAAATTTAAATTTCCTTGTAACATATTTAAATGAGAACTCAGCTCATTGGATTTACCTTAGTGTTTGTCTGCAACCTAACTTGATTATTTTAATTTCCTAATTAGAAACATCAATGAATTACTTCATTAATCTAAGGTCTAATTTATGAAAAATATGTGTATCTAAGAGTTAGACCCTAGAAACCGCCCCCCCCCCGCCAACAGTGGAAAATGACCAACCCATAATGAGATGAAACAACCAAGGTGACAATGGAGTAGATTTCCTAATGTTACATTAAATTTCTTTATTGTTTTTGTTACAAAACACTTGTTGAATTTCAAGTGCTAAGTTTCTTTGTTGACCTGTCGTTAAATACTCGGTCGTGTGCACAATATCTTCTAAGGTTTTCGGCCCTGTGTAGGGCTTCCTATAATAGCTACAGTGCTACCCCAAATTGGCCTAATAGTCCTCAAACACCTATGAAAATCCTCCTCTAGAAGCCCTATACTCCTATGCTACAAGTCGGCCTTTATATCACAAATATTCTAGGGTTGTGCTGCAATACACACAAGATATTTCAACATGTTCATAGAGAAATTACACCTCAACACATGCACAAAATCTGCCTCTCCAACTTGTTAGGCCCAATCCAAACACAAGAAAGATGGGCCCATAAATATTGGAAACATTTTTGGACTAGAACAATGGACCAAAATGAGTGGGCCCATAGCTCTTGAAAACACTGAAACAGAGGAGGGATGACCAATGATAGACCATAGAAATGCTTCAAAATAAATGAGCCTGCTATTTTTTAAATCAATTGAAATAGAGAGAGGATGATGGTGGTGATATCAAAGTGTGCATCTACCAAACATACTTCACTTATATTTGAGTTGTATATTCTATTCAATATGAAGAGATGCTTTCTGGAGATGACATTTGGCATTACATGATAGATCTACAAGATGAAACTAAAAAGGAGAAAAAATAGTCTAATCACTTAGTTTCCACTGACTAGACGTCCAAACTGAGAGTATTTTTCCCTCACACATAATCCAAACATAAAAACCCTTTGAGATACAAAATTTAATTCAAACCAAAATTACATCATAATTCTGGAAATGCAAAGTTCTTCTCTCAATATAACTAAAAAAGGGTCAAACACGGACTTTGTAAGCATATAACCCCACAACAACAACAAGATAAATCTTAACAAACCTAAAAGGAAGCTGGAAACCTACACTTGAGAACTTTCCCTCAATCAAAGAAAAGGATTGTTGGATTCCTATACTACTATCCCATCCTTTGATTTTTTTCATATGCATGAACCAACTACCAATTGGAGTCCTTCCTTTGATAAAGAGTTTGCTTCATAGTTATGTTCTTTGTAGACATGGATAAGGAACTTGATTAAACACAAAAAACATAGCTTTTTCCCTCATCATATATAGGACTAAGTACCAATTTATCCATTTTATAGATTCATTTTATATAATTTATGACCACTAGATTATCCCCATAAACCTTAACGTTTGACACTCCTTTCTTGCAACAAGTTATTTGAGCCCCCTATCAAACCTGCTTTGAAATTGATAAAATGGAAGAATTGTAAACTAGAAGGCCACCTTCCCCACGTCAAGGTCGATTGCCTTTGCTGGCTCCATTAAAGAAGCCCCAAATGTCAGTTTTGTAAATGGACTCGTGTGATAAAATCCTTTGTCGAGAGATTTTGGGGATAGTTTTGAGGCAATAGAGAATAGATTTGGCTTGAACTACATATTGAAAAGGAGACATGATTCTCTCTTCAAAAATTGTAGCATTCGTAGCCAACCATATGCCTTAAGGCTACTGTGATTTCAAGGGCTCTAAAATCCTTTAAAGCAAATTTTTTTCCCATTTTTTGAAACAATCCTCTACAAAAATCCCTTGCTAGAAATCCTTTGTTCTAGAGAGAAGACCCATTTCATTGAACATAGACCTTGCATAAGAGCAAGTAATTGGAAGGAGAGCAATAGTTTCAATATATTATTTGCACAACAGAAGTCTAGCAAGACAATGTTTGTTCCTTCTTTGAGGTATACCCCATGTGAGTGCTTTGTCTTTCCATAGTGGTTTCCACTTCCATTGCATATCCTAAAATCTATTTGGAACAAACATGGCCTTGTATCCTAGATTCAAAGTGTAAAGCTCCAAACTAGGGTTTTTTCACCATATTGTTTTTGGATGCTATAGGACATCTAGAGCCTATTTGTTGGTGTATTTTCAATTCAGAGATGGATTGTGCTCAATGTTATTTTGGTTATCTGCACCCTTACATGCTATATAAATGAGAACTTGTAGTTTGTGGACCTGTAGTTGATGAAGATTATAACTACTATATGAATGATGTAATATGCTTTCATCCATGTTTTTATGTTTTTTATCACTAATTGATCATTCTACATGATTTTTTTAACATATATGCATCAAAATATATACAAATATATATTATATAAAATTCACTCCCAAAATCTCACCCGACCCATTAGATTTTAAAATGTCACTCCCCCCTTCCACTTCCACTCCCACTCCCAAGAAGCCATGATCCCACATAGCGATACCACACCACAACCTTAATCATTTATCTTACAAAACTTGATAAATCTAGAGTTATAAAATTTAATTCAAATGAAGAACTAAAAATGTACCTACATAGTTTCCTATAATGGGTTTTGTGGCATCGACATGAGGTCTAACCACAACCAAAATTTTAATTTGATTTTTTGATAGGGAAACAATCCCTAATTTTTCAGAACTCCCACTCCCAAGCAACCATGATCCCACATAGGGATACCACACCATACCCTTAATCATTTATCTTTCAAAACTTGATAAATCTAGAGTTATCAAATGTAATTCAAATGAGGAACTAATAATATAACTACATAGTTTCCTATCATAGGTTTTGTGGCATCGCCATGAGGTCCAATCACAACCAAAATGTTAATCTGATTTTTTGATAGGGGCAACCTTCGCTCATTTTTCAGAATGCCCACTCCTAAGAAGCCATGATCCCACATAGGGATACCACACCATACCCTTAATCATTTATCTTTCAAAACTTCATAAATATAGAATTATCAAATGTAATTCAAATGGAGAACTAAAAATGTATCTACATAGTTTCCTATCGTAGGTTTTGTGGCATCGGCATGAGGTCCAATACTAACCAAAACTTTAATATGATTTTTTGATAGGGGCAACAATCCCTCACTTTTTAGAAGAATTATACCTTCCTTGGTTGCTTCAATAAATATATCTTGATTTTGAGCATTGTAGATTAGAATCTCGCCTACCTCAAAGAAACATAATCTCATTACAATGATATATATTTTTATGGAATGTTTATCCATATTTGATTCCTTGGCCTTTCCCCGCAGAACTACAAATTCTAGATAATTTGGATAGAATTATCCACAGTCCAAGTTCATTCCTGATTCAAAGGAAAATCCGATGTAATTGAGTGAATTATTTGTTCCAATGAGACATTATATTAGGAGAATAGATGACATATGCCTTATTCAAATAAACGTGAAGTATGTCAAATCCACAAGTATATTCAAAGCTGAGAAGGCCTTGAAACTTGAACTAGGGAATAATGGCTGGGAGCCAATAGTTCATGATACTAAACTTACTTACTGAAGGTCGGGTACTGATCCCCCAAGATCACAAAAATCATACTTTTAGTGCTCGGCTAATATCATCTTTTGGTTAGAGTTGAACATGGACTTGTGTTCCTCTGGGATGCGGGTCAATTGGCCATGACTTTGTTGTCTTTGTTTCATTGACATTTGTATGGTTTGTTGTATTGTCACATTGCTTCTTTGCGTTAATAGCATTTTTGGTGTTGAACTCGCGTGGTTTTTTGTTTTGTTATTGGTAGCTGTTTAAGCAACCTATTGATCATTTTCAATAAAATTCTAGGACTTGTATTTATTATTTATATTAATGATTAGAGGAAAAATTTTATTAAAAAAAACCAAAATTTTGGTCCAAAATAATAAATAATGGCATTTTCATTACACCTATTAGTTCATCATATACTTGTAGTAAAGTACAGTTTTTCATTATTAAGAAACAAATATAAAAAGACAAAAAATAGTCCTAAAAAATGGTTCAATTCTATGACTGACCATAGTTATTTTCTAAATCATTTCTAACATTACAATTTTATGAAATTATTGAGTAGAATGGTGACATTAGTTTCCAAGTAGAGGAGATGGTGACTGAGCATGGATTTGACTGTATAAGTGTTTTTACTATAGCAGTGGCCAGCCTGCCTGTGATGGGTAGCTCGAACATGATTGGTTTTAGAAGACTTATTTACCTGTGTGATTTTGTGTAAATATTTGATTCTATTAAACATCCTGTCTATGTTACCAGATCCGTAAGCATTGGGGGATGGATTTGTGTATCCCCAAATCGGACCAGGATCTTGATACGGATTCGCTTGGATCCACCTGGGAACCAGTTTAAAAAGGTTTCCTCCACCGTAAGGTTCAAAGTGCAGTTCGTGCAATTTTAGGTTTTTTTACAATACAATGTACCCACCATTGCAGGGCACCCTCACTAGGTCCTACCAGCACCAATGAAACATTTCAGTATTGGAAAAAATTAGAGCTATGCCCATATCCTGCAAAAATTACTTGGTACGGGGATTAGACACAGAAATAATACATAAGTCTTACAAAAATATATAAATACTTCTTAGAAGGGTTTGGCGACTTCCGAGGGTCTGGGTGCGATGAAGCAGCCTAATGTATTCTACTTATGCAGATCCCAATATTCGTGTTTTCTTTCCATCGCATCAGTCTAGGGTTCAAGTTCCTGCATAAGTTAGAAATACTATTGGTATCAAAAATCAAGGTTGACCATTCGTTGGAACGTGAGGGGCATGTGATGGAAAAAAAGAAATTAATATTTTGTAGGTTATTCACTTATAAATGTGGACAGATGCGTCTAAGTATAACAAAGAAGGTTAGTATTAATAACTATATAATTTAGAACGTATTAAAATTGTACTACAAAAAATAAAATTATAAAATTATATATATTAATGAAACTTTATATTTTAAAGATACCTTTTATATTTATATTTAATTTCATTAAAATATTATAATTAATTAAATAGGTACATTACAAACTTATGCATTGAAAATTTATAATTTAAAATTATTACAAACTTGTCTTTTGAAAAATTGTAAATTTAAATGGATTCTTCTATCTAAAATATATCTTTATATTTGATGTGGTAGTAAATACAAATTATTAAATTAAAATATATTAATTATTGTATCATATATTTAAAATATATATTAAATATCATATAAGTTATGCATTTACAATTTTGTATTTTTACAATTTATAAAAAAAATTACCAATGAATGTTAGGAAACATGTTAATGGCTCAAGACCTAGAGGAATAGACATGTTGTAAGAGTGGAAGTCGCCTTTATCACAAACCACACAAGTTATTTTAGGTGGCCAATTTTGTTTACACATAATGATCCAACTGCATGATAAGGTCTTCAAATTGTATCAACAAAGTTTAGACTAATAACCATGAATATTGTAGCATTTTCCCTACTATGGAAAATACTTATAAACTATATATACATGTCGTTCCCTTTTCGTATCTGGATCTTGGCTTTTACAAAATCAGGCAGATCCATATGCGAATCCATATCCATATCTGAATCCTGGTAACTTAGCATTTGGTAGCTACCTTTATAGCTTCTGATTCTTTCCAACCACATTTCCCTTATGTTCTTTGTCGTTTTTTGACTGCCCTAGGGCACAAGATGAAATTTTGTTTGTTTGCAAATCTCCCATGTCTAGTGTTTTGTTCCTTCAATATAGTTTTATTGGCATCTCCTTATTTACTTACCAGAGATCAATCATTCCGCCTGACAATCTACAACCTATAAATGTCTTAAAGGTGTTAGTTCATTTTACATTCTATTTGATCTTGGTTCAGTCATGAATAATTTGTGTTTGGATCTAACTCGTCCACATCCAATGTTTTGCTACTTCACTTAGTTTTGGTTCCACCTTTGTTTCCTTACTGGAGATTTTCATGTTGCAATAAACTAATTCTCCAGAAATATCTACAATTTGTCCACATCTAACAGTGATCTGAGTTTTGACCTAGAGTCTTAGTGAGTTAGCTGACTTGTTAGTTAAAACAACTAAGTTGGAGAGAATCATAACCCTGCTCCAAACTAGCTCCTTTCCCTGATCCAAGTTAAAAGTCTTGCTACTTCAACTTAAAAATTTCTCCTTCAATCACAAGAACCATTTTTGTTGTTTAGAAATCCTATTTTTGCTTCTTAGAAATTCTTTACAAGCTACTACTCTAGTTTCTCTCGCTTCTCCTTCACGTGCAAAATCAAAATTTAGAATTTTAGGAACTTGTGGTTTCTTAAAAAGAGTACTTGGACCCATAGTAAAAGTAACAAAAACAAGTGTATTTTCCCTTTTCTTGGCCATTAGATTTGAAAGGGGATAATTTCCAGGTGTCCCTTTTAATAGGTGACATCCCTAGAATAGTTAGGAACCTCCCCAAGGTGCCCCCTACCCCCAAATTGTAGGAAACATAGACAATGCAACTAGTACCATCCATTGTGAAACCACTGCTTGAGTGAAATTCAGTGCATCAATGCTAGAGGTGGCTCTCATCAAATAAGACACTTTGATCATTGGGTAGTTACAAACCTTATTCTACCATTGTTTCATGTTGTATGGAGTTTCTTGACCTTTCTGAAATGTTAAGTTTTACAATGCATATGTAGGTGTTCATTGAACTCCTATTCTTTGCAAATACACCCATGTCGTAGTTTTATGTTCTTATGTGTTTATTCTAGTATCATGGGTTTACTAAACACTTAGTAACATGTATTGTTGATTTTATGGCTTCATTACTACTGAACATTTTGTAACCTGTATTATAGACTATAAGGCTTCTAGTAATTTGGGGATATTTGCATCTTTTCCTATTAGAAATTACATCTCATATGGGAATATAAAATTAGAATGTGATGGACCCTTAGCTTTCGATATAGGCTTTTCCAGTTTGCTTTTATATTCTAAAATTAGGAATATTTTTACCATTGAAAGTCCACCTCTCCGTTAATATGTAAACTTATGGAATTTTTTCTCTTATGCATATTTACCTTTAAACAAGTGCATTATGTCTATATTTCAGCATGGAAGTCTTTAGAGAAGGATATTTTTAATATGGAGATTAAATGTCAAAAACTGGTCTTTTTACCTTTGCAAAAAAATCTTGTGGTTTGTGTGAAGTATATAAAAGCACTTAACAAAGTCTAACCTCATATCTTGAGCCTTATTTTATGCTTTTCTCCCTCCTATCTCATCATGTTGCATTCATCTAGCATTGCTAAAAGTGGAACTTCAGTATTTGAAGGACATAAAAGGAGGTGAATGTAGATGGAAACGCGCCATGAAAAACTACTACCCTTTGTTACTATATCAATTGGCTGTAAATGTGTTCCTGTAATTTTTGGGACAAAAAATTTAACACTTCAAGTCAATCAAATATTTAGTGATTTTATGCTTATTTAGAAGAAAGTTTATTTGTTTTGAATCTTGCACATTCTCCCAACTCAACAATAATTATAGAATAGCTAATTTTTTTCATGTTTACGAAATTGCTAGAAATCATATTTTAGTTAACTCTTATTTTGAATGTTTTGTAGATGGTTTTCATGGAAAAATGCCTCAATCCCGTTTAATTCTCCTGAGTTTAAGACATTCATATTTTTTGGGATATTTGATGTCAAATTTGAACCACCTCCATCCTATCAATTTCATCTTGGAAGCGCTTCTGAAAGCTCATCATTAGCTCCTATATTTGTGCCACACCCTCCAACTTGCCAACTTAATTACATAATTATTTAAAGGGTTCTAGCTCAATGGGAGCATCTGCTTATAATCAGGGGGTTGGTGGTTCGATTCCACTCTGCCCTATCATGAATTAATCAATGATATTATAGTTTATTTTTAATTAAATACATTTTATATTGATTTATATCAGTGGTCAAATATTTTTTTGGGTTCATTGTTTATATTGTCTTTAAAGAGAAAAAAGACAAATTATCTCTATAAAGAGAATATGTCTTTAATCCAAACTATTGTCTCTAAAGATAACAAAATGAAATTGTCTCCAAATAGACAATAACACTTATGTTATACAATTTTTTTAAGACATTAATTTGAGACACCCTCTTAAAAACAATATTTAGGACAACATAAAAGTTTTTTTTTTTTTGTTTCAAGTTAAGATAATTTACCCAAAATTGTCTTAAAAACCTCATTTGTGCTTTAGTGGTAAAGTGTCTCTACAGAGACAAAAATGAAAGTGTCTCTATAGAGACAAATAAAATTGTCTATAGAGAGACAAATGAAATTGTCTCTTAACAGATAATAATTCTCGTCTCTTTAGAGAGACAATAATAATGTGTTCTATATTTTCTTTATAGAGACAATTTTTTAAGATTGTAATTTTGAGACACCTGCTTAAAGACAATTATTTAAGACAATAAACGAGTTTATTTTTGTCTCAATTTAAGACAATTGACTCGAAAATTGTCTTAAATATTGTCTTAAAAACCCCTACATGTAGTAGTGACAACGTCGACTAAATATTATTTTCATTCCTCTGAGCTCACTACCGGCCTCCCTCTGCATAAAAAGCCCCCGGCCTACCCGTACCCCCACTCACGGTAACATGTGATAAAAACTAGGGCAAGAGGCTAGGGAAAGAGGCTTGTTGAGGATGGATCACAGTAGGTGAAGATAAAAAAAACAATGTAATTATTATAATTGTTTAATTTTTAGTTCAAGGCCAAGCCTAATAGAAATGGCAATGCTTGTGTTAAATGAAATAAAACCCACTGGTCAGCTCTACGAAAGAGAGTCTGAACTAGGAGAGTCTGGCTCTACAAAATGCTCTACATTGTTCATGCACATTACACATTAAATAGAAAACATGGTTTTAGGGAAGTTAGAACAACAGCCTAAGAAATAGAAACTAATTCCTATCCTGAGGTTACGTGAACCAACTCAGCCTATTCTAGGATATTCTCCATTATCTTCAACACTCCCCCTTAATGGAGAATGGGTTCACAAATATGCCTAACATCTCCCTAAACATTTGAAACTTAACTTTTCCAAGAGGCTTAGTGAAAATGTCTGCAACATTATCACATGTATTAAAATATTCCAAGTGGATTTCTTTAGATTGCACTTTCTCCTTGATAAAGTGGAATTGTGTATCAATATGTTTATTGCTTTTGTGAAACACTGGATTATTAGGAAGTTTGATTGAAGTTTGATTGTTGCATCTGATTGTTGTTGCATCTATCTATTCTTCCCCAATATCCTAGAGAAGTCTCTACAACCAGACTGCCTCACACGTTGCTGCAGACATGGCTTGATACTCTGCTTCCGCTGAGGACAAGGAGACTGTGTTCTGCTTCTTGATGCTCCATGTGATCACCCCTGATCCAATGTTGAATGCATAACCTGTTATGGATTTGTGATCATCTACATTTCTAGCCCAATCTGAATCTGCAAATCTTACCAATGTAAGATCAGAGGAGTTAGTGTAAATAACACTGTAACCTAGAGTACCTTGTAGATACCTCAAAACACTTTTTGCTGCATTCCAATGGCTTTCAAGTGGCTTAGACATATATTGACTTAGCACACTAACTTCATAAGCCAAATCAGGTCTGGTGGTGGTTAGGTAGATTAGATTCCTAACCAGCTGCCCATAAAGTGTTGCATCTGCTACTTTTGAGCCATCCTGACACTGCAATTTGATGTTTTGTTGCAATGGTACCGCTACAGGCTTACACTAATCCATCCTAAACTTTTCTAATAGTTCTTTGACATACTTTGGTTGGGACAGAAATGCTTGACCTGAATCTCTCTAGATCTCAAGACCTAAATAGTATCTGAGTTCACCGAGGTGTTTCATTTCAAACACCTGTGACATCTGTTGCTTGATTTCATTGATTAGATATGTAGCATCACCTGTAATGATCAAATCATCTACATACAACAAAATCAACACTACGCACCCTTGTTCATCTTTCATGGTGTAAAGATTAGGGTCAGTTCTACTTCTATTATAGCCAGCTTGCAAAAAAATGAATCAATATTTTCATACCAAGACCTGGGAGCTTGTTTTAGTCCATAAAGTGCTTTCTTCAATCTACAGACTAAATGTTCTTTTCCTTTCTGGACAAACCCTTCCGGTTGCTCTAGATAAACCTCTTCTTTTAGTTCTCCATTCAAAAACGCAGACTTTACATCTAGTTGGTGCATCATCCAATGTTTCTTAGTACCTAAAGCGATTAACATTCTGATAGTATTCAATTTAACTACAGGGGCAAAGGTTTCTTTATACTCTATCCCTTCCTTTTGTGAGTACCCTTTGCTACCAACATAGATTTTAGTTTTTGTATGGTTCCATCTGCATTAATATTTGGTTTATATAACCATTTACACCCTATGGTTTGTTTCCATTTAGGAAGTTCAACCAATTCCGAATTGTTATTTCTGATTATTGAATCATATTTTTGTTCCATGGGTGTTTTCCATTCAATACATTCATTTTCTTCTTTATAACTAGATGGTTCAACCACATTCATCATACTAGTTAAAAAAGCATTTTCCCTATATCTTGCAGGGATTTGAGCTTTCCTACCTGATCTCCTGAGTGGTGGGGTGGCTTCAAACCTTATTTGATCATCATTTTCTTTTCTTCCTGCTACTATTATTGCTGCTGCTGCTGCTGTTATTGTTGTTGATGATATTTCTGTTGTTGTTGCTGCTGTTGTTCATCCTCTTCCTTTGTCTGCTGCTGACCCTGATTGTTCTTTGCTTCTTCTTCCACCAAGTACGAAATGTCCCATTCCTCATTGTGCTCATTAGATTCTTCATGATCCTGCTCATGGAATTTGACATCTACACTAACAAAAATCTTGTGAGTAGAGGGATTAAATAATCTGTAAGCTTTATATTGTGAACAATACCCTATAAAGGTACATCTGATGGCTTTTGAATCTAATTTTCTTCTATCTTCCTTTGGAATGTTGGAAAATGGTTTAGATCCAAATATTCTTAACTGTTTTACTCTAGGCTTAAATCCATAGAATGCTTCATAAGGAGTTTTAGACTCAAGACTCTTTGTAGGACTCCTATTTTTCAAATAAACTGCAGTATTCACTACTTCAACTCAAAACTGTTTTGAAAGATTCTTACCTTTCAACATACTTTTAGCACATTCCACCAGTGTTCTATTCTTTCTTTTTGTTTCTCCATTCCGTTGTGGAGTATGTGGTACTGTGTACTATTGCAAAATTCTATGATCTTTACAATACCTGATAAGCTCATCGTTCCTGTATTCTTCCCCTTGATCAGAACAAAGAATTTTTATCTATTTCCCTGTTGGTCTTTCAATCATATTTTTAAATTGCTTAAAGTACTCGAATGTATGGCTCTTCTTACTTAAGAAATACACCCAAGAAAACTTTGTACAGTCATCAATAAACAGTAGAAAATAAAATGCACCTCTTAATGATTTTTTGTCTGCATGGTTCCATAAAGGTCTGTTTGCACTAATTCAAGTATATCCCTTTGTTTCTTTCCTACTCGAATAGGGAATTCTTCTCTATGAATTTTTCTTAATGTACATGCATCACAATCATTATGTACTTGCTTTAGCATAGGAAGATCTCTTACCATTTCCTTCTTTAGTAGTAACAACAAATCATTGTAGTTGATGTGGTCAAATCTCTAATGCCATAGCTCTTCTATAGTCAGGCTCACTACTGTCAATGTTCGAACTGGTGCAGGTCTTACATCCAACTTGTAGAGATATCTTGTTTGGATTCCTGTAGCAATTGTCTAGCAGATCTTTAATATAACAGTTAGGTTTAAAGAATTAAACTTTCAAATCTTGATCTATAATCATGGATACATAAATCAAGTTCTTTGTTACACCAGGCACATACATAACATTATGAATTTGTTTTACATTACCATTAGGTAGAATGACAAAAACTTTCCCACACCCTTTGATTTGATGACTTCTATCATCACCTAGGTAAATCTGTGCACCTTCGTTGATTTCTTTAAAATATTCAAACCAATGCTTATTCCCTGTCATGTGTGTTGATGCTCCTGAATCTACATACCATATCTTTGCATCAACATTCTCATCACGATCTACGATGAACAATCTGAAATTCTGCACATGATTGTCATTCACGAGCTGACCTGCATGTCTTTTCTGCTTCTACTGTTCTTCATGATATTTCTTCTTCCTACAATCCCTAGCGATATGACCCATTTTTCCGCAATAAACACATTTAGTTTCAGAGTAATTTCTATTCGGATGCATACCTTGGGTCTAATTCGGTCTTTTGTGTGAGTTTGCTTTGTTTTGTTGTTGTGGACTTCCTTTCCCTTTCAAGAAGTTTTTCTTCACCATCAATGTAAGATTGGTGCTTTGGGGCTTCAGAGTCGATCTTCTTTCTTCTTCCTACATCAGTATTCCCGCCAACTCTTCAAATTTCGGGATCTTCTCTCTAGCATTTATCCCAGTGATGAACATTTGGTAATCATTAGTGACACCATTCATTGTAATGGTTACAAGACCTGTATCATCAACTGTATGACCAATATCTGCCAATTTGTTCTGCAGATCTTTGATCCTTACTACGAATGAAGCAATTGTTTCATTCTCTTCCATCTTCAGAGAGGATCTAACTCTTGAGGAATAGAAGACAATTTGAATTCTTGATCTCATACAACTCCTTCAGAATTCCCCATATATGACCAATATCTACCAATTTGTTCTTCAGATCTTCGATCCTTGCTAGGAATGAAGTAATTGTTTCATTCTCCTCCATCTTCAGAGATAGGATCTTACTCTTGAGGAATAGAAGACGATTTGAATTCCTGATCTCATACAACTCCTTCAGAATTCCCCAGATCTCATTAGCTATCTTACACTCTCTGATGTGTGGTATGATGCAGTCTTTCACTCACATCTTCAACAACGTCCTTGCTTTAGCTTCTCGCTTCTCCCAATATAGGATCAATGCTGATCCAGTCGCGAGCTTCTGCTCATCCACGTTCGCAATCTTTCAAGCACTCTGCACGTCTAGCAGAGTCTGCATCTTGAATTTCAAATTTTCATAATTCGAACCATCGAGCTTGTTATGCTCATTCAAGCATGCTTCAAACATATTGTTATTCATCTTGGCGATTTAGAAGGAAAGAAAATCGACAGGTAAATTAAGATGTTAGATTTACTCCAGATCTGTGACAAAGATAGATCATTGATCTTCAATGTTATTTGATCTCGTAGCACACCCGTTGATCACTGTGGCTTCTTTCACAGCCTCTAGACAACCTTCTATTATCAACCTATGCAACCTTCTCCAAGATGCAGTCTTCTCTCGGAGCCTTTTTGTTGTTTACACAATCATCACAGATATACGCCCAATATTCGATGTTGTCGCAGATATACATCAATTTTCTGAGACGTCGTCGCAGATGTACACCTAATATCTGACACTGTCACAGATATACACCTAATATCTGAGACTGTCGCAGATGTACACTGAAAACCTGCTATCGTTGCGCCTATCCATTCAAAATCTGCTATCGTCGTGCCTATCCACTTAAAACCTAAGATGATTTATGTTTAGTCGCACCCACCAGATAGCATACAGGTTCCTCGGCCCTGACGCTCTGATACCATGATAAAAATAGCAATGTTTGTATTAAATGAAATAAAACCCACTAGTCATCTCTACGAAAGAGAGTCTGAACCAGGAGAGTCTGGCTCTGTAGAATGCTCTACATTGTTCATGCACATTACACATTAAATAGAAAACATGGTTTTAGGGAAGTTAGAACAACATCCTAAGAAATAGAAAATAATTCCTATCCCAAAGTTACGTGAACCAACTCAACGTATTCTAGGATATTCTCCATTATCCTGAACAAAGCCATGCATCAAATTGTTGTATAAGACCTTTTTGTTTGTGTGATGAGACATTTGTGTTTGTGACACAAAAAACCTACTTAAAAACAACAATTTGACTCCTAAATTTACAAAAACATACATACTCTACCCTTCTTATTGAGAACATATAACTTTTAGAAAAAAAACACATGAAATATAACTTTCTAGAAACAAGTCCATGGTTCATGATTACACCGTAACAACAAACAATCTAAAACATAGTTTTCCCAAAGAAAACTTTAACTAAAATATTCTAGACGACAATTTCATCTTAGATTAAGCCCATGGAAACTAAAATATTTCACAGAATTTCATCTTTAAAGATGAAATTTTAGCCCACGGAACTAATAATTAATTTAAAGGGGAAATTCATGTTGAAAATGGAATTCTATAGCTTGAAAAGCTCCTCACTAATATCATAAAATGCAAACGTCTGTTTCAAATACAGCCCACTAAAATATTAATAAATTATCAAAAAAGACTTTATAATTTTGAAAGTAATTAATAATATAATATATTATAAATATTTAAATAAAATATGAAGAATTAAAATTAAATTTTAATAGATAAATTATTAATATGAAAATATTGATTATTATTATTTGAAAGAGCTAGGTTAAATAGCTATTTTTTTCTTCATATTGATACAAAAGTTTATGGAGAAAACTATATTAACCGGAGATGAACACTTCATTCATTATTAAGGAGCTATTTCATTCATCATTGAGCGGAAACTATTAGTTGATTACGGGTGAAGTAGCTTCTCTTTTTTGGTGATGAGTGAAGTGTTCATTTGAAATGTTAGACATTTCATCTTTTTTTAACAAATTTTTCTCCCTAAATAATTCTCAACATAATTAGAAATGCATTTAGAAAAACTATAACAACGAAAATTAATGTTAAATTAAATACTATTGTCATATTATATATTTATTTTAATCACATTATATATTTATTTTAATAAATAAGTGGTGAGATGGAAATTGAACATCTTGATGAAGAAGGAGAAAGATGTTTACTTTATATGAAGTTGTTAGGTTCTTGTCATGATTATATATGTATTTAACAAAAAGTAGTGAAAATAAAAATTGGAGATTTTTTATTTTCATAATAGTATAGTAATTTTGGCAACTAGATGAAGAAGGAGAAGTCTCTTTCCTTCATATAGTGTATTAAGTTGTAACTCTAAAAGGCTTGTAGGGTTATTGTAACTTTAATAATGTGACAACATGAAAATTTAACGAAAACTTATTGTAATTGAAATAATATTATTAAAGTAAAAGAATGAATTTTTTATTTAAATTAGAAACTAAGAGATTGAACGAGTGAAAGACTATGTTATAAATTTTTTCCAAAAATATAAATTATTTTATATATATATTTATTACTTTATTTGTTATATTATAATAATTAAATTATATTAATTTTATCCAACACTAATTATTAAATTAAGCTTTATTTAATATTATTATAAATCATAATACTATATTAAACCGGGTTAATATTTATATTAATAATAATTATAATATATTTATAATAATTATTATAACATTGGAAAACAATTATGCTAATTAAAAATTTATAGCCAACACCTTTTCTAATGTCTCTTTTCAATTTTAAATCACAATTGTGATATAATTAATTAATAAAACTCAATATTAGTAATTCTAAAGGTCGGAAAACATAAATAAATAAACAAAAACCGAACCTTGTGCTAGGACTCCCATCGAGACACAGAAACAATGGGTAAAATATTGATTCAAACCAAACACTTGAACAATTACCTCCACACATCTCTGTAAAATTTCAAGATGTATAAACCTAAATGCTAATAGGGTGTAAGATAGTTAACGAACACACCATAAACATTGCTTAAGATATGTGACTGGCACTTATGGATCCTGCCACCAACCTCGTTTCCAATGTTAACCACGCCGTCAGCCACACACTTAACCAACGCCACCTCAAATCTGCACATAGTTTGAAAACATGGATGAGTCAAACAAAACAATGGAGAGACCATAACTGTAAAATAATCATCTGTATCCTCATGGAACTCTGTAACTTTCCAGTTTTTCAAAATAAAAAAGTCAATCGAACAAACAGCTTTCAATTTCTGAAAACAGCCAACAAATATCAAAGGAATGGAGGAGTCAGTGAAACGCTAATTTACCACTTATGTTGTGTTGTAATTAAATTAGACAGTTAAGGAACAGAGAACCTACGCATTTTTCGATTTCTTTTGTTCAGCTACGTCTGTGATGACGTTGGAAATCCTGGGCAAAAGGGCTTAAAGATACGCAACTGCCAAAAAGCCACTATGTAAAGTGGACGGGTGCTCCTTCCCCTGCACTCGCGTCGCAATAAGGGATTACTCGTTGAGGAACCGCAGAGGAGACAAAAGCAGATTAGGTATAATATATGGCTTTCTATTCAGGAAGTACGGACCAGAAGAAGACAAAAGAGGGCCCTTTTGTTAAACAAACCGCCTCTCGGTTGTTTATCAAATAACTGGCTTCAACTCAATATGGCTTACGCCTGTTTTATCAAAAGATCCTCTTCGCCTGTTTGTCTCCTCGCTTAGTTGATGAGTCATTGCACATGGAAATGAAACAGATATGAACCGCGGCCATCGTAAGTCCATGCGTTTTTCGTCTGTGATTTCACGGTAATGAGATGAAAAGATGGGCCTAACTCTTTTTCAAAGCAAGTGGACAGATTGAGTAAAGAATAAGATAACAAATTAAAGTATGATCTTCCCTATTGTTCCGTCATATATATCTTTATTTACCATCCAAGTGTGCTGAAAAGGTAGTTTTCTATGAAGCGAGAAGTTGCATGATGTTTCATCGTTTGGAGAAAATAAAAAGCATAGGAAAGCTGTATCGAAAGGAACATGACTAGGTTTGTAAATAATGGGAAGCTGAAAAATGAAGCATTTTTATTAAAGGAAAATCATAGTAAAGAAGACCAATTTATTGGAGAATTTATTAAAGAAAGTAACGATTTGTAAAATAAAGGAGAAGAATTTATTAACCCATTAAGAATATTTAATTAAAATTAGTGTTAAATGTCACTGAAAAAATTACATATGTTTTTATATTAAGCTGTAAAATAAGTATTTTATCAATTTACTTTTATAACTATAAAACCTTCTAAAAACAATAACATTTAAAAACAAATATTTAGTTGACTGTCTAAAAATATTGCATTTAAAAATAAATATTTAAGCGACTGTCCAAGAGTATTGGTGCAATTGGAACCATCGAAAATATGTATGGTTCAATTTATATTTACCTATTGATATTTATTATTTAGAATATCAATAATTACTTTAATGTTACTTTTATTATTATTATATTTACTATTCTCATTTTTTAAATGCAAAACACAATTCATATATATATACTTTTTCAAGTTTATACTTTTAAATTTCTGACCAGACTTTAAAATATTTAAAAACCATTATTTCTAATAAAAGAAAAACTTCTAGATTCACTCCTATAGAAGGCTTAAAGAAAAACTACTTCTAATTATAGTCATTTATTATTATTATTTTTTAAAATGCAAACTCAATTCATATATATATTTCTTCATATTTATTTTTTTAAAACTCAGACTAAAATTTAAAATATTTAAAAATCATTATATCTCACAAAAAAATCTTAAATTCACTACCATAAAAAGTTTAAAGAAAAGCGACTTCGCATTTACAAAGAAGATCTCATTTTCATTCATCACTATCTGTGTACATCTCAAACGATCAAAAGTTAGCTCCCATAGAAGGCTTAAAGGAAGGCCACTTAGAATTTACTTCCGAAAATTTCACTTTCATTCATCACTATCTTTCTACATCTCACGCTATCTATTTACACCTCAAAATGTCGTTTTTAGCTGTCTATATCTCAAACGACCAAAAGTCCGCTTTGTCTTCCCACCAATTTTAAGAAATTACCTGACGCTTACCGAGTTTTGGTTTCAGCTTAACGTAATACATTACAATTCACGGAATTGAGAGGTGATGTGAAACCTAACAGACATGTTTATAAGACTCTTAAAATGTTTAGAGTTTGCAATAAAATTAAATTCAGGTGATATATGTACATGATATAGGAAAGCTAAAATTGTGAAATCTCGTATTCCATTGTGAGAAAACAAAAGAAAAACAACATTCTATCCGAGCGTTAGTTAAAAAGAAATTTCAGTCCGTAAGTTTAATTAAAAAAATGTATAGTGTAAAAGAATAAATTGATACTAAAAAATTTAGTGGCTTTTGGGGCTCACAAAAAGAAAAACAACATTCTATCCGAGCGTTAGTTAAAAAAAAATTTCAGTCCCTAAGTTTAATTAAAAAAATGTATAGTGTAAAAGAATAAATTGATACTAAAAAATTTAGTGGCTTTTGGGGTTGTTTAAATTTTAATCATAGGAGATGTATTATATTATAGTATAAATTTATTTTAATTTTGGTTCTATTAAATATTTAGAAAGATTAAATTTTGAAATAACAATATTCTGAGAAATTTGGTCTCTTAACTTTTGATAGATAATAGAGTTTTAGATAAACTTACGCCATTATAAATTTCACATGACTATATATAAAAAATTATTTTAAATTTTATTAAAAACCTTTTAATTATTTTTTATTACATGTTTATTTTTTTAATTTAAACCTATTAATGAATTTTAAATGTAACTACAAGTATAAAATATAATAACATTGAAAGAAATATATGTTAGTATTTCAGTTAAAAAACTAGTAATTTATGTTTCATCTCCTAAGCAATTCAACAAAGGAACAAAAACTCTTTTCGCTGAGTGTTTTATAGGTATCTATCTTAAGCAAAGAAACATGCTCATTCTCTAGAGTCCATTAGATCAATTTGATTCCTATTGGCGCTTGGTAGATCTTAAGAGGATCAATTTTATCCCTATTGGTGCTTGGTAGATATTGAATTAAAATGGATCTAGGTTGATTGCACATCCTATATAAGGGAGATGTTTAGGATTTAAACTTTTTATATAATTTTTTTTTAATTATAATAAATTACAAATAATTTTAGATAAAAGGAAACTATAATATACATATATCACAAATAAAAAATATAATAAACATAAATACCAATTATAAATTATTATCAAATTTTTATCATAGAGTAATTAATGTAGTTAATTTAATTTAATTAATAGCACTTACAAATTTAAATACTACAATTTAGAAGATTATTAACCATGAATATTTACTATATTTTACCATGAATATTATTAACATCTAAATAGGATTTGTTACAATATGATGGGCCAATACCATAGCTTATCAATAGGAAGTGCCTAAAAACCATAACTTATTTCAAACTCAAAATATTTTTAAATATTTTATTTTAATTTAAGTTTTTAATACATTGTTTTAAATAAAAACATAATACAGCAAATAAACTAACAATATAACTAGATTTTTAACCATTGGTATTCAACGCCATTTTAAGAATGGATATTATTAACTTTTTAAAAAAAAAATGTGTTGTTACAATTACAATGGGCCAATGACATGGCTTATTCAATACCAGTTCCCAAAACCATAAACTAATTTCAAAAATAAATATTTTTATAAATAAATTATTTTCATTTTATTTTATAACATTATTTAAATAATATCTAAAAGCAAAAAGATGTGGAGAGATGTGTAGTGGTGTACATGTTTGCAAATATTTACATGTGGACTCAATTAAAAAATAATAAAATGCTAAAAGTAACTGTGCAGAAACACTATCCACTAGAATATGCAAAAATGTTGTAATGTCATTTTTAATTGTTTGACTCTATCAATTAAAATCTAATTAAAGATAAAATAAATTATCGATAAAACATTTTGATTTGGTCAAATTACATAAAGCTAAATTACATAGAGCTAAAAATAAAAATAGAATAGAAAAAAAATAAAATATAAATTTTAATTATAATATAGTTATAACCAAGTCGGTGATTCTATTCAATCTCGATTTACCAAATATCAAATAAAATTAAATCTCTTCAAAAAAAATTTGATATTTTATAACACTAATAAATCATAAATCTAAATTAATTATAAAAAGTTTATCTAAATTTTTATTAACTAAAATCTATTCCATTAAAAAAAATAATAAAATTGTGATAAACTAATCCTAAAAAGTCCAACAGTATGCCCAGTAAAAATAATTAAATAATAGATGGTTTCTTTCATCATCCTTTCTTCATCATTTCATCGAGAAATCAAGCTTATCCCAGTCTCAATCTTAGCTTCTCAGAAACAAACTTATATCACATCCTTTTGTTTAAAATGGTTATACTCAATTTAAAAAGGTATTGTCAGATAACCATCTCCCTTTGATGTCAACCTATACGAACATATATACTAAAGCCTACCATGTTAGACCGTACACTAGCGAAGTCAATCAAGATTACGAATCAAAGACATTGATAATTTGTAATTATCAATCCTACCGCCACTGCCCTTTGCAATGTTCGCGCACATCCTCGACCACAAGCTTAACCAACGCCGCTTCATATCTGCACACAGTTAGAAAACAAGGATGGATCAAACAACCAATTACAGAGAGCCCAACACTAATTGAATCAAACCACCATGTCCGTCGTTAACTGTCCACCCTTAGTAAACACACGGCTGCTTGCCATATTCTATATTAGTAATTAAATAGGCAGCTTTCTTCTTCACCCAACTATGTTTATATTTCTCATAAACAACCAATTAGAAATAGCTCAATACGAATTGAATCAACCCGCCATGTCTATCCTCAGGTGTCCACCCTCTGTAAACACAATTGCTTTCCATATCTTATACTAAAAATTAAACAAACAACTTTCTTATAAGTGACATGAAGGATGTTGATATGTATATTTCTCGTACCATATAGAAAGATCCACACACTAATGGAATCATCGACCATGTCTGTCTTCAAGTGTCAACCTTAAACACAAAATAGAGAGATCCAGACCCTATTTGAATCATCCACCATGTTTTTCTTCATGTGTCCACCTTACTTAAATGCAAATGGGTTCATATTTTCTTTTAACCATAACAATTAGTATTCATTAAAAGAAAAATAATAAATTACATAAAGATTACATCAATTCTACTATCCATGACCAGAAAGCCTTGATAGCAAAAGCCTAAAGCAGAGGAATAAGCTTTTTCTCACAGCACAAGAGAAATAAAGTACTCACAACAGCCATAGACAATACACCAAGGAGTCTAAACAACAACAACAGAAAGGGGAAAATAATTTAAACCAAGTGTAAACAACAACAACAGAAAGGAGAAGATAATTTAATCCAAATGCCTTGCATATGAGAGCCAGAGGCAACAACAGAACATTCATACCATAAAACATTCATTCATACAATGAAGATGTAAGAAGTAGCTAGGTAGTGCAAATTCACACTAACAACTAGCAGCCTATCCAGGATATCCAAATATCTAACATAATTGGCAATTGACTAAGCCGAAGTTGGAGAACTATCCCAAAATGTAAGCACAAAAAAAATAGCAGGTAGAAAACAGAGAGATGTTGAGGTGAGCAAGCAATGACCAAGCTGGAGCTGTTGAGGTGAACAACTGTTCCATATTTTATACTGGCAATTAAATAAATAGTTTTTTGTTCTATTAGATTCCATTCTTGTAAGTGGCATGATGGATATTAATATCTTAGGTATATCAAGAACAAATCAAACAAATACCAAAGGACTGAGATACGATCTGGTTCTATATCTAATTTAGTTAACTCACCCATTTGCGTCGTCGAGTGTCCAGCCTGCAAGATTAGACAATGTGTGGAACGCATTTTTCCATGTTTCAATTTCTTCTGGACTGTGAATTCCGCTACTGCGATAATGTTGGAATGCTTCGGCATATGGGCTGCAAGGTCGCTCTGGGTGGCGCACCTGCGAAGGAGTCACTTTATAAAAGAGAGGGATGGCCGTTCCCTGCAGCTGGTTCGCAATGACCGACACTTCGTTCAGACACCATATGGAGGTTGCGAAATCTGGGGAGAAAATAGGAATTCTAATCCGGCTGCACTCAATGGCGTGCTTTATAGTTGGAGCGATATCCTGACCCTTTTTCACTGCATGCGCATCGTGGAAAACATGGATATCTTTGTTAACTGTGAGTGCTCTGTAGAGATGATCTACGAAGCCTTTCTTTACATCTGAGCCTCTGAAGCTCAGAAATGCGTCATATCTCCATGCTCTCTGCAACTCCACTACCATTGAAGAAGCGACTGAGATTAAATCCCCACTTTGTTATTCGAGATGAATCCGTTATTTGAGAAGGGGTAGGCCGCGGGGCTTTCTACAGAAGGGAGGGGGCTACGGATCCGATGCCGTCGATCTCTGAACCGCCATTGTTTTGTTGCGTGTCCGTTGACTTATGCTTGTGAGTGGCAGTTGGCATCCATCTTCGAAAGATGGAGGAAACTGAGGTAACGTCATGAAACTGGTGATGAAATGTCCAGGAAGTTCCTTAAATGCTTCTTGCTTTATGAAGTCTCCCGCTTGAAATAGACAAAGCCAAATTTAAGCCCTCAGTCATCTGCAAATCTTGCCAGTTTGAATCCTCACTTAACTCCAATTTCTCATCTTAACTGCAATTTCTCATCTGGACGTTGGCCTCCTTTCCCAAACTCCACATGAAATCAACCTACCGTAAACAAAAGATTTGAAGATCGATGGCTGGGATGAAATCTTATTTTGACAACTCCTACCTGCGTAGTTGATCCGTCCTTTAGCCAATGTAAAATTTGAAATACCGAAATTTAATTTTAGAAATTTTAGATGATATTACTAGGACTTAATATACAAATTATAATATTAAAATATTTTGGGATATTTTTTGTAAAAAATTTAAATTAATAATTTTTAATAGTTTATATGAAGTGTAAATAATTTTATATATATTAAATTTGGTTAATATTAGGCATAGTTATTCTGTGCTTATGGAAAAATTTGGGGAGAAATTTTTTAAAAATTGTAGCTAATTCCTTATATAATTTAATATACAACTATAAAAAAATAATTTGATAATATTTTTATAAAAAAAGTATTAAAACCTTTTAATAATATAATGTATAATATAAATACTTTTATAATATTAATTGGAATTAATAGTAAGGGTGATCTCTTGTCTTTCTATTTTTCTCCATACAAATTTTCTACTCTAATATGGTTACCAATAAAACTATTATCTACCCTCATTCCTGAAAATCACAAATAAATATTGTTCATAATTATAACTAATACGAATACGAGATACGAGATTGATATCGTGAACCCTCAAAAAACTACCCTAATTCACTTACGATAGCGACAAACTGGAGAAGGGGAGAAAAATCATAAAGCCAGTACCATATTGATACAGTGAACCCTAAAATAAAAATAAAAAGGCAAAAAAGGGCCCACCTCGAGTATCCCTAACCCCTAGTTCACGTCATATAATGACAAGTTTGCTGAAACGGGGAAATCGCGACACCTCGCCTGGTTGAAGCCTAAAGGCCATGGGAGTAGAAATGTGCTGTGCAGGGTAGACCGAAGGAGACAGAGGAACGCAGCTCCTTCCGCCGTTGCGTGTGGTGATCAAAAGTTCAAACCACCGCCTCGACATTTCCTTTTGGGAGACATTCTGGCTTGGCTTGGCTTGGCTTGGCTTGGCGAACCAGTTATCGAATATGGAGAAGAAGGATGAATTAATCAAAAACCCCATCACCAAGTCAGAATAAGGAGATGAATAGAGTCCTGCAAGTTCTGTCTCCCTTCCTTCTTCAGTATGATTAAAATAAAAGACAACATTTCTACCCCTCATATGAAGTAATCAAACAAGTGACAGATCTAGAGTGCAACAACATAAGAAAGCCCAAGGAAAATATGCTTGTGTATTCGTTCACGAGAACAACGGAAGAACAATTTCGTTAAAAACATAATTTTCCTGGAGCAGGGAAAGCATACGGAAACTAGAATGTTTTTGCGGAGAAATTCATCGTGAAAATGAGATATATATAGTTTTAAAAAGGCCACTGAAACTGAGACTATAGTAAATTTGACGAGAAATTCATTTTGAAATTGGAATTTTAGTCTCAAAACTCTTCAATAATATCATAAAGTACAACCATTCAAATAGTGTAATGGATTTTTGAAAATGAGAATTCTTTAATTGTAAACTATTAATGAAACATAATGAAACACAGACCATTAAAAGATGATTTAGTAGATTAAGTATTAATATTTATTAAACTACAAATAATTTAAAGATCATTCAATTTATATATTATTATATATAAACCTACGTTAAGGGTTTTGTATTCAAACTTAGATTAAATAATTACGACCAGGTTTATTAAAAGCATGTTACTCCTATTTTAGAATGAGATTTTTGAATTTCATTGTTTTTTTTAATAAAAAAGTATGCATGGTCATAAATTTGAGAATTTTTTTTCTGTGCATAACAGTTTTTTTTCAAAAATTACATAGTGTTATTTAAATGTTAGTTTATTTTTATTTTACAAAGCTTTAACATTATATAAATCAGTATACCATGGAAATTAAATTTTGGAAATGTTAATAGGCAACTTTCCATAATAAGCGTGAATAATATTCACTTCATTTTACATCTCAAGTTGCTAAAATTTAAAAATCATATGAATTTCCTAAATTATAATTTTTTTTTGTAAGCTTGGTAGGACTACATCTTCATCATGTCCAACTTCTCACTCTGATCTCGGGGATAGCACAAGATTTGAACCCAAGACTCCAAGACTTCCGGTTTGTTGAGACTTCATTTCCACAACCAATGCTAATTGAGCTACCCCAAGCACACTATTTAAAATTATTATTATTATTGATAAAAAGAATTAATATCTAAGTAAAAAATATTTACATTTTAAGGAAGCATGTAAAAATATTCTTCCATGGAGATTCACACCATTTTATTATGGAGATTTTTAATTTGTAAATAGATTTTGTTACAATATCATCTGGGAATACCATGGCTTCTTGATAATATATATATCTAAAAAGTCATATCTCATTTCATATGGGGCTTATTCACGTCACATTTTCTTAATTAATGAATTCAATTAAAAAGAAAAAAAGACACAATTACTTTGGAAATAAGTCTCAGCCTTTGATTTATGTATACTATTAAAAGATATCCCTACCATCCACCTAATAATTATTGGTAATGAATTTAATATTATGGAAACTCTATTTCAAAATAGACTACATAAATGTTTTGATGATCATTATTGATGTATTTAATTTATATAGTTAGACTAAATATATATACAATTGAAATTTGTATAACAAGATTGAATATTATCAACTTAGAAAGCTCGTAAGGCTAGATTAAATACCTATTATCACAATTATATGTATGCACTTGAAAAGGTCGAAGGAGTTGAGCTCAAGTGATAGAGCCACAATTTACAATAATTTCAGCAACACAAATAAGGATGCAATAAGTATTAGATTTCAAAGAGGGGAATGCTGATCACGATAGGGAAACAATAAGTTTAGATTTATTTGAATGTTTCATTGCTACTAAGTTATTGTTTGTCTTTTATACAGTTTATGTACATACATGATAGGTTCGAGCACATAACAAACTTCTTCCAATATATATTTCAATCCAAATTCAAATGCAAGGGAACACTTTTCCACTCATATTCCTAAAAAATATAGTTGAAAGATGAGAAAATATTTTTTGAACTTCACAACTGATGTTCATATGTTGATTGAAATCATAGAAGAAAGTGGAGTATGTGACTAAGTGCAATTTTTATTTGATATTTGTTAATTAAATAGTTATTATTCAATATTAAATGAAGTGTCTTTGTAATGAGTATGAGATAAAAGTGTTGTGTAGGAGAATGGTGTGTAGAAGGAACAAAAACTTTTGCGCTCCTGCACACTTGTACCATACACCTACCTATTTGATTGTGTGAAGTGCAGAAGTGTAAGTGATGAAATATTTACAAATTTAATATATTTAATTAAAACATTTGTGCGACTGGAATGTGCGTGGAGGTCCAAAAAAAGAAACATAGAACAATAACAAATTTTCATCATGATATCAACTAAAATGAATGGAATGTGTGTGGAGGTCCGAAAGAAGAAACATAGATCAACAACAAATTTTCATCATGGTATCAACTAAAATGAATCCACATCAACATAACTAGATATACATGGAAACAATGTTTGATGTATTTGATCATTTTGAAATTGTATCAACGTAGAAACATCGAATATTGACATCCATGCTTCCCAGATACTCTATGAATTTGTGAGCTTACATTTCCGAAATAAATACTTACTATGCAATATTAAATGAAGTGTTGTGTAGGAATTTTTTGTAACTCCGTATACATTTTCCCTCTGCACACTTCTTCATGCAAAAGATTGGATATTAATCAATTAATTAGTGGTTTTGGCTGATTAAAGTTTCAACCATGAAAAGTCTAGTTTATATTTTTTTTACAATGAAATGTGGGGAATATGTGCGAAAGGAGAAACATGGACATTGACATTAACACTAACACAGGGACTCCTAGTGTGTTTGCCTTTTGTGTATATGAGATTATGTCAATGGGAGCTCATTTTATTTGATATCATGACGTGACGGAGTTGTGGCAACATTCATTTGTCGATGATCTGATGTGAAATTTCCAAAATATGTATGAAGACTTTTGATCGTTTAAAAATTGTATGAAAGTAGAAACAACAAATCCTTGTGCTCATTGTTCCCAAATATTGTGTGCATTTGTGATCTCACATTTGTGAATTAAATACCTCTTATCCAATATTGAATGAAGTGTCTTGGATTATTAAATTTTGCAACTTGAAAAGTTTATTTTACATGTACATTTTATTTAGTATCCACATGCAAAAGTGTTGTGGATAAATGACGAATATTATTTTCTTCTAGAATGTTCCTTTCAACAGTGCTAGAAATCCGTCAATTAGGGGGGTCTCCTCAATGTGAAGTCCCAATTAGACCTCACGCCATATTGTGTGGGGGCCCCATCTTAAATATCAACTCGGTTGCCATATATCTTAAAGATATGACTTGGCTTAAACTGTCAATATGAGAGGGATGGAATGGTTTCCTGGAAAAGAAAGGGAGGTGTGGTTAGTGAGAGTGCAGTTGTGACTATGTAAAGGTTCTTTACTGCAAAGTGGAGCAAAAAAGTGAGCCTCTAAGTGAGAGGTAATAGTACCAACTAGGAAGAGACACTCATGAACCAGAAGGATCCGCCTAACGTCTAGTGGAATAGTCCACGACGAATGTGACAGTCTTTGTAACAAACAAATAGGGAAAGATATGTCTAATATCGCTTGGAATAATCGACAAGAATGGGACAACAATAACAACCACAACAAAACATTCTGAAGAAGATAAGAAATAAAATAACTGAAATAGTTCAACTATATTAGTACATGTGAAAGCAAACATGAAATACAAATGTCTACAGAATAGTCTTACAAACATTCATAGTCCACGCATGAAAAGCGTGTTGGCCTTAAAGGCTTCTGTTATTAAGAAAACATTCTAAGACACATGTTTACAATGTAAATCACTAGCCCCAATAGTGGGACACTGGAGCCACTCATTGCTCCTCAAGGAACTAACTGATCTCTCTAATGCCTTGTGGGAGGAGCTAAGGTGAAAATTCATTTCCTCATATAATGAGAGGGTGTATATAACCAAGGAGTGATCCTTCCCCTTTGTGACTTCTTGACTACCCTCATGACTGTTTAATTTCCTATCACTTTTCAACTTACATGACTCTCCATATTCATGTGTGTCGTTTGGACTTCCACTTTAAAACACATTTCAATATAATATATATGGTCCATAATAGTGATGTGGCATATGACCACTGAGGACATGACATGACACTGTTGACATCGACTGCTTGGTGATGTGGCAATGTTAAGTCACTGTTGCTATTGTGAATAATGTACGCTTGAGAAAAGTCTTGTCTTCCACCTCCTCATGGCTTGGTGACAAGAATCTTCAATGATCTCAATTCTTGGTTTGTGGTCACGAGTTGGTCTCCTTTTTCCTTGATAGATCAGCTTGCATGATCAACTATAAGAATGTCTTTTACATGTCTTCCTCCTCCATATTCTTCTTCATCATCCCGCCAAGTTCTTGTATTTGTAATTTACTCAGGACGAGATGACATCAACCTGAAAACCTCCTAGCCTAAGATGGTGCATTTTGGTCCAAGGACTAAACCGGAGCTGAGTTGCAAGTTGGGAAGGGAGCCTTAATGACTGCGCATTATGTAGTCCCAGTAGAGAGGGCTGAGGCTTGAGGCCTGGAATTATGCATTGCGCAATTTAGGCTGGGTTGAGGGACAAGCTCTGTGCAGTTTTAAGAGACAGTGGATAAGGCTGACAGGAATGAGCCGTGGGAGAAGCTTCTACGTAATTTTGGAGATGAAGGGAGCTTGGTATTCTATTGGCTTGTGCATTTCAGGAGCACATGGAGGCAGCTTGATGGTTGTTCTTGCACAATACACAGTTTGTGGGAGGTTGTCTGAGAAGATTAAGCAATTCTAGAGGTGAAGGTTGGGCCTTGGGCTCCAAAATTATGTAGTGCAACAACCCTGGGAGGTGGGAACTGCCCATTGTGTAGATTCAAGGACTAGGTTCACTGGTAGAGGACTCAAATTGCGTAGTGTCTAGTCTAGACAAGTCGGGTTAAGTCAATTTGAGGGGTCAGGAAGCCTCTTCGGAAATGACTACGTTTTTGACCAGTGGCACTGATGTGTCAAGTGAGAAGGCTTCGACAACAATCTAACACTTAGAACACTTAATGACTCAACAACATAGATCAACCATGACATATAAACAATGCAATTTCCTATGTGTGGCTGCTCCATGACTATTTACGATAAGTGCGATATCTAAGATACGCTCCATGCTGACTGTGACGAAACTTGTGTGACAACACTAAAAACTTTGTGAATGAGTGTGACATGTGTTTATATGGTCAATAGAAATCATAAACACAAATATGGGTCCTTGAAACCACCAAAATGAGCTTATGCATAAAGTGCGACAACCAATGTGATAAAAGACGACATCTTGCCTATATTGTGAAAGGGAGCAAAAGACTTAGAGAAAACACATGCAATGACTTTCAGTGTTTGTGACCATACATGTCGTTGAGGACATAATCATATGACAATGATAAGATGTCCTTCACACTACACTAAGAGATGTATTTCAACTTCATGAAAGTTGTGCTTTTTTCTTCGTAACTAACCTCTAAAGGGTTGTGAATCAGATGGAGTCTTCACGCAGTCTAAATCTCTAATCTTATATCACACCCATGTCTTAATTAAAAAAAACTAAAAGTTATTCAATTAAAAAAAATTAATAAAATTTTGATAAACTAACCATGAAAGTCCAACGGTATGCTCAATAAAAATAATTTAATAATAAATGGTTTCTTTCATCATGCCTTCTCCATCATTTCATCGAGAAATCAAGCTTATCCCAGTCTCAATGTTAACTTCTCCTATCACAGAAGCAAACTTATATCACATCCTTTCGTTTAAAATGGTTATACTTAATTTAAAAAAGTATTGTTATATAACTATCTATATGTACCATGTTAGACTGTACATTATTGAAGTCAATCAAGATTACCGATCAGAGATATTGATAATTTGTAATTATCAGTCCTTCCGCCACCTACCTTTGCAATGTTCGCGCACATCCTTGACCACAAGCTTAACCAGCACAGTTAGAAAATGTGGATGGATCAAACAACCAATTATAGAGAGTCCAACACTAATTGAATCAAACCACTATGTCTGTCCTTAACTGTGCACTCTATGTAAACACACAGTTTCTTGCCATATTCTATACTAGTAATTAAATAGGCAGCTTTCTTTTTCACCCAACCTTACAGATGTTGATATGTTTATATTCCTCATAAACAACCAATTACAGATAGCCAATACTAATTGAATCAACCCACCATGTGTATCGTGAGGGGTCCACCCTCTGTAAACACAATTGCTTTCCATATCTTATACTAAAAATTAAACAAACAAACAACTTTCTTAAAAGTGACATGAAAGATGCTGATATGTATATTTCTCATGAACAACGAAATAGAGAGATCCAGACACTAATTGAATCATCCACCATGTTTTCCTCAAGTGTCCACCTTAACACAAATGGGTTCATATTTTTTGAACGATAGCAATTGGTATTTATTAAAAGAAAAATAATAAATTACATAAAGATTACATCCATTACCAGAAAGTCTTGATAGCAAAAGTCCAAGTGAGAGGAATAGGCTTTTTCTCACACCACAAGAGAAATAAACTCCTCACAACAGTATAGAGAATATACCAACGAGTCCAAACAACAACAACGGAAAGGAGAAAATAATTTAAACCAAGTCTAAACAACAACAAAAGAAAGAAGAAAATACTTTAAACCAAAACCAAATGCCTCGCATATGAGAGCGAGAGGCCAGAACAGAACATTCATACCATAAAACATTTGTTGATACAATGCAGCTGTAAGAAGCAGCTAGGTAGTGCAAATTCACACAAACAACTAGCAGCCTATCCAGGATATCCAAATATCTAACATCATTGGCAATTGACTAAGCCGAAATTGGAGAACCATCCCAAAATGTAAGCACAAAATAAATAGCAGGTAGAAAACAGAGAGATGTTGAGGTGAGCAAGCTCTGACCAAGCTGGAGCTGTTGAGGTGAGCAACTGTTCAAACAAATATCAAAGGACTTAGATACGATCTAGAGCTAAATCTAATTTAATTAACTCACCCATTTTTGTCGCCGAGTGTCCAGCCTGCAAGATTGGACAATGTGTGGAACGCATTTTTCCATGTTGCAATTTCTTCTGGACTGTGAATACCGCTACTGCGATAATGTTGGAATGTCTAGGCATATGGGCTGCAAGGTCACTCTGGGTGGCGCACCTGCGAAGGAGTCACTTTATAGAAGATAGGGATGGCCGTTCCCTGCACCTGGTTCGCAATGACCGACAGTTCGTTCAAACACCATATGGAGGTCGCAAAATCGGGGGAGAAAATAGGAAATTTAATTCGTCTGCACTGAATCGCATCCTTTATAGTTGGATTGATATTCTCCCTCTTTTTCACTTCATGGGCATCGTGGAAAACATGGATGTCTTTGTTAGCTGTGAGTGCTCTGTAGAGATGATCTACGAAGCCTTTCCTGACATCTGAGCCTCTGATGCTCAGAAATACGTCATATCTCCATGCTCTCTGCAACCCCACTACCATTGAAGAAGCGACCGAGATGAAATGCCCACTTCGTTATTCGAGATCAATCCGTTATTTGAGAAGGGGTAGGCCGCGGGGCTTTTTATAGAAGGGAGGGGGGTTACGGATCCGATGCCGTCGATCTTTGAACCTGCATTGTTTTGTTGCGTGTCCGTTTACTTCAGGTTGGGAGTGGGCGTTGGGATCCATCTTCGAAAGATGGAGAAAACTGTGAGGTAATGTCATGAAACTGGTGATGAAATGTCCAGGAAGTTCCTTAAATGCCTCTTGCTTTATGAATTCCCGACAAAGCCAAATTGGAGCCTTCAGTCATGTGCAAATCTAGCCAGTTTGAATCCTCACTTAACAGCAATTTCCTCATCTGGACGTTGGCCTCCTTTCCCAAATTCCTGGGATGATATCTTATTTTGACAACTCCTACCTGTGTAGTTGATCCGTCCTTCGGCCAATGAAAAACTTGAAAGTACAAATTTAATTTTAGAAATTTTGGTTAATTTTACTAGGTACTTACAAACTATAAACTATTTCGTGATATCTTTATAAAAAAATATCAAAATTTTATAATATTAAATTTAGGGTAATGTTGAGATGGTCTTTTGTTTTTCAATTTATGGAAAATTTTGGAAAGAGAAATTTTTAGAAATCTTAGTTAGTTGGCACTTAATAGACAAACTATAAAATATTTGGTGATATCTTTATAAGAAATATTAATTTTTTTTATGATTTTATATATAGTATAAAACAATTTTATAATATTAATTGGGGCTAAATCATTATCTACCTTAATTGTTCAAAATGACACATAAATGTTATGTACAAAAATAATATAGTAAACCCTAAAAGAATAAAAAACTACCCAAAGTATCCTGCCCTAATTCAATTCACTTCCTATAATGACAAAGTGGGGAATGGGAGAAATATCACGTAGCTAGTACCATATCAATTTAGTGAACCCTAAAATAAAAATAAAAAGTTCAAAGAAAGGACCATCCGGAGTATCCCTAACCCTAGTTCACGTCATATAATGACAAACTTGCCGAAGCGGAGAAATCGAACGACACCTCGCCAGCTTGAACCCTAAATGCCATGGGAGTAGGAAAGTCCTGTGCAGGGTAGACCGAAGGAGACAAAGAGGAACACAGCTCCTTCTGCCGTTGCGTGTGGTGATCAAACTTCAAACCACCGCCTCGACATTTCCGGTTGGGAGACGTTTTTTCTGGTTTGGCTGGGCGTACCAGTTATCGAATATGGATCACCAAGTCAGAATGGGGAGATGAATAGAGTCCTGCAAGTTCCTTTCCTTCTTCAGCATGATTAAAATAAAAGACAACATTTCTATCCCTCATAGGAAGCAATCAAACAAGTGACAGATCCAGAATGCAACAACATAAGAGCAATGTAATTAAAATATAGTATTCCACAGGCAAATAAAGTAAAAGAAAAAAATGTTTGTGTATTCGTTCACGAGAACAACATAAGAACACTTCGTATAAAATATAACTTTCATGAAGCATGGAAAGCCTACGAAATCTATAACGTTTTTGCGAAGAAATTCATCGTAAAAATGAGATATCTACACTACTATACCACGGACATTTTTAAGATATAATTTAAGACACTACTACACCAAGCACATTTTTAAGATATAATTTTAAAATAAAGAAATTTAAATACATATTTAAGATATAATTTTAAAACAAAGGAATTTATATTTAAGATAAAAAAAAATTTGACATGAGACAAAATTTTATATTTAAAATAAAACAGTTTAAGATAAAATTTATATTTAAAAACAAAAACAATTTGAGAAAAAAATAGTTGAAGACAAAACATTATATTTAAGACAAAAATAGTTTGAGACAAAATATTTAAAGACAGTTTTATATTTAAGACAATGACCACTTAAGACAATTAACAATTAAGACAAAAACATATCAATTTAAGATAGTATTATTTAACAACTGCAAAATTGACTCTTACAGTGCACCTTAAGTTTGCCAACTTGCAAGCTACCATTGTCTCGCACGAGGTTTCTATTTCACTTACCATTGACGTTATCTCATATAAAGACAACTATTTGTTGGGCTCTTCGTTTTGTGGGGGTAGCCAACTTTGAAGAATGCGGCAATTTTTCTTGGCAAGATTTCCTAAACATCAATTCCTCTTTTGTCCTGTTGATATTTGTTGATATGATTAGAGACAATTTGTATGTTGTTGCATTCAACACTACTATATGGGGGGTTTAGAGACAAAAGAAATATTTTGTCTTTAAATTTTCAATATGAGGTGATAGTAAAAAGGGTAAAGGTAAAGGATTAGAAGTTTGTCTTTACATTGATGATGGGTTCTTCAGGAAGCAGAGCAATGGAGGCCAACAAAAACTGATGGGATTTAGGGCGATGGAGGCCAACAACAGAGGTGTGCTTCTTGAGAGGAGTGATGAAGGCACTTTCGTTGAACATGGATAACAAGTAACATAGTTGGAGTACTTTTCAGGGTTTCCATATATTGTGCTTTTGATATGTGTTTTTTGAATGTTTCATTTATTTTGAACACTACTTTAGAAAGAAAGAAAGAACGAAAACGTTATCTTTGTATTAAAATATACGGATAGTACATAATTCATATTTTGTTCATTATATTATCCTTTCATACTTCTCCTATCATTCCTATGCCCATACATTTCTATTTGCTTGTTCTATAAAAAGTGTCTTTCTTAACATCAAACGGTAGCTTATAACGATCACTTTTTCTAAAATGAACACTTCCAATATCTAAAAATACAAAACCTAAATCAAAATTTGGTCTGTGTTAAAATTTCTCCTAAGAGAAGTCGATGTTGCGTTTACCATGATACCCTCCTTGAAGGCTGAGATTTTTTTTTTACATGTTTCCTTCGAAAAACCTCATTTAGATAGGAGGTCTGTTGTCCAATTATGTTCTCTGTATATATGTGGGAATTAAAATCCCTTACCAGGTTCTGAATCCTCATCATCCAATTTGTAAGTATGGAGGGATTGATATTAGTATGCTTGTTTACCGAGTCAATGATTCCTTTTTCATCTGCATATGCTTGAAATTTTTCTAACCTTAGCCATATTATTGTGGTAAGAACTCCCGATAATGTTGTAATCTCTACTTTGTTGTTTGATCTCATTCCACCCTCGCACCAGAAGTGGAAGAAATTACCAGGCTTAGAAACTATGACTGCACCACATCGACATTTCCTCCTATTGTTAGCTCCATAAAAAAACCCAACCAGATATTCAATCAATTTTCATTTCCTATTTCTATTAGAATTGATCACTATCCTATTCTTATTGAAAAAAAAAACTCTCTTGATAATGTCTTCTCTAACAATCATAGTTTTCTGATAAAAATGCTAGCATTCCTACCTCACCATATAATCCATATGATATATAATGGGAGGGGCCTGTACTTCCTGTGTGAAGTGAAACATGAAATAAAACATCTGAACAATGGTTTATTAGAGCAGTGAAGCGAAGCTTGATTTCCTCCATAACCCCATCCCAAATTAGCCTTGCAAATGAACATTTGGTCAACAAATGATCTGTATCACCCCCCCATGTAGAGAGGGCATACTCCAGGAGTAATGAACCCATGCTTTTGTAAGTTATTCCATGTTAAGATATGATCATGTGTTGCTAGTAAGCAAAAAAAAATTAATTTGTTCTAGAAATTCCATCTCCATATATCTTCTCGACGCTTATTACAGTCGTTGATCCTACCATGCGTTGACAACTTCAAGTAGATGTCTTGGACCATCAGATTCTTCTTTTTAATTTTACCCCCGATATCATACAGTCCTTCTTATCACCAAGACTGATGCCAGCAAATCAAAGTTGCGCTAGGTATGACCCCAATTCCCCATTATATATCTCTTGTATGCCAAGGTCTTCGGCCCTTCACCAACTCTAATTATCAATGTTTTGAGTCCCAACAGATATATATATGTTACAAGTAGATAATTTCTTTTATGTGAAGGATTTGCAACATCTAAGAGGATAATGAATGATTTCCAACCGTCCCCATGATGGCGTCTAATCCAATTTGGATCTTGGATACATCTCCAACCCTCCAACGGAAAAACCGCAACATCTAATGTACAGTCCGCATCATACTTCTCCATATGTGTGATATAAAAAATTTCTTCTTAGCACCACTAATAATCCATGAGGAGGAAGTTTGACCGAAGATATATTTTTCCTTAATGATATGAGACCACACACCATTTCCAGACACTACCCTCCACATGTTTTTCATAATCAAAGACTTGTTAAAAGTGGATGTATCTACGAAACCCAAACCTCCTTCCTCCACTGGCCTTGCAAGTGTTGACCATTGTACCATATTAATTTTGTCTTGTAACTGTGTTCCAGCCCATAAGAAGTGACTCATGATAACTTATACTTTATCGATCATCTCCCTCGACATTAAATAAAGGTGCATCCAATATAGTGGTTTTTTGTAGAATCGATTTCAGTATTACCATCCTTCCTCCCATCGTTAACCATTTGTATTTCCAACTGTTCATTTTTTTGTTAAATATTTCAATTAACCATGCCAAATCCTAGCTATACTATGCTTTCAGTTTCTTCTTAAACAAAAGGTAGGTTAAATCATCATCCAGGATTGACGATTCTCCTCATTACCATCGTATAACAAGGTTAATTTTCCTTTATTCATACACAAACCAAACACAACTCCAAATGATTTAATGAGCTCTCTAATGGTTCTCCTCTCCCCCACTGCAGAGTCCCCATTGAGTAACAGATCATCTACAAACATTAAAAGAGAAATGGCAATATTTTTGGTTACTTTGATCCCTTTAATAATTCCATTATCCTTTGACACCCTCATTTTTCTACTGAAATAATTAATAACTAAGAGAAATAGAAATGGAGATAGGGCATAGCTCTGTCAAATTCATTTATATGCATTGAAAAACTATGAAGGCAAGACATTAATAATGACAAATTTTTTTATAGTTTTTCAACATATGAAAATTCATTTAATGTCAAATAGAGACATGCCATATTTTAATAGGACCAAGAAGAGAAACTCCTAGTCAATGCAATCATATGCCTTGTTCAAGTATATCTTTCAAAGGCAAGATCTTTGTTTCTATGATTTAATAGAGTGCATCATCTCTTAGGAAATACCAATTGCATCTTGTATTTGTATACCTTCTAAGAAACCAAATTGTTTCTCTATAATATGCTTCGACAATAATGCATCAACCTATTCACAATAATTTTGATATCATTTTGTACACCGAGTTGCGGAGAGATATGGGATGATAATCTGCAAAGGTTCTTGGTTCCACCCTTTTGGGGGTTAATGATATGAAATTCACATTTATGGCCCCTGAGATGAACCCATGAATCCTAGATTCTTCCAATATCACCAACTAATCTGGGATCATCAAATCAATGAAGGGAATAAAAAGTTCAAGCCCCCACCCATCTAGGCCAGGAATTTTATCCTTTTAACATTCCTTCAGTATCTTTGTCAATTCCTCCCTTGTGATTCGTTGTCCCAATCTATCAATATCCTCTGATCTAAACATTTTTGGAACTTCTATGATTAAATACATTTGCCACCAAAAAGACATCTCTTATGCCAAGAATTGACCTTTGAAACGTGTGACCATCATTTGTTCAATAGATCTTTGTGAATTGAATATGTGAGCGGTGTCATCTCTTATCCTCCATATGAAATTGCTCTATTTCCTATAATTGAAATGTACATGGAAAAATCTGGTATTTTGATCTTTAACTTTTACCCATGTCGCCTTGCTCCTCATGCAGATGTCTTCCTTCCATGAACGGAGAATTCCCCTTCTCTTATCCTCCAATTTAATGATGTTGTGTTGGTATTCCCTTGAGAAGGATAATGGGTCCTGCAGATTATTTAAATAACATAGGAAAATGTAAATCTCCCTAAGACCTTTAGTTTTTCCCTCTTTTATCCCCCTAATCCATTCTTGAGCGATCCCTTTCAACTCTCTAAGCTTTCGGCATATGGATGTCATGTGATTCTGTGAAGGAGGAAGCAATGATCGATACCAAACTTTTTGGACCAAATCCCCAAATTCATCCATTTTAAGCCATTTTAGGTTGAATTTGAAGGGGTATGATCTCTAATGTTCCCCTTCATCCCTTGTTAACATAATGGGCAAGTGATTAGAAATAAATGTTGGAATAATATAAGATCTTCTATCTGTCAGATGAGTAACCATAATCTGATTAACTAGAAACCTATCTAATCTTTTTGAGATACCCTCCTCACTAGTTCTCCCATTCCTCCAAGTGGGGCCAAGAGGATCTACCTCACATCGAATAGGGAAAATTCCTCCATCAAAGCTCTGAAATAAGCAGCTATATTATCAGTTCTAGACTTTTTCCCCAAATATCCTCCCTCCTCATCAAAAAATTAAGATTCCCCATGATGGTCATGGAACTTAATCAAAGGATTCTAGATTGTGAAACCTCGTACCAAAATAGTCTTTGGATACCACATAACCCTCAGACCACTAGATAGTCCAATAACAACAGTTGCAACTACATGCCATGCAGGGCACACAAACAACATTGCCTCCCATGCCTTATCGCTGCAAACCATAATTTCGTAGAAAATGATTGGAGAGGGTTTATGAACCTGAACAATACCACTAAGGGAGCTTAATTTGTGGGTCACTCCAAAACCCTGGATGTTAATGGAAATAATAATCGAGGCACCACATGCATAGGTACATCCTCTCTAAGGACCCAGACTCTATAAAAATAAGAAATAAAGACATTCCCAATAGTAAAATCAGAATCAATATCAAACTGGTTGTTAGGAGATCCAACCTCATCGGTATAACCCAATTCAATCTTGTTACAGTCTGAAACCATTTTATATTTAGGGTGTTTCTTCTTCCTATATGTGACACTTTTATATCATTGATCTCCAGAATCCAGAGAATTATGGAAAAAGGAACTTATAATAAAAAGAGGAGCCATATTCTAAGATGAGGACAAAATAAACTCCAATTTCTTGTCAAGGGAAAATGTACCACGGGATGATACTATATCCAAAGGTCGGAATGACAACCCAGTTGCATAGGACAAGTTATTGGAAAAAGGGTAGGAATCAAATAAAGGCTAAGTTTGAGGGACATAAGCCTCACGGTCGAATTCATTCGTGTAGTTGGCAAAGGGATGGGAATAATGTGACAGATCACCAAAGGATATAGGATTGACCATTACCAAAGGCTGAACTAGAATCATCACTTCAAGGGATAAGTTGCCAGAAAGATTAGCGAATTAAGATGTAGGCTGAGATAGATGGTGGAATACCTCACAGCCATAGTAAATTAGGTAGCCCAAAGATGGCAGCAGACAATTAGATGGATTTAGGACTATTAGATCAGAAATACACCCCACAACTGTAACAACGTTATATAACCGAAATTTACAATTTTTTTACATCATATGGTTGAGGTAGGGAACTGAATTACCTATGAGGTTCAAATTTTTGGATTCCATATGAACTGAAGGGTCAAACTAGAGCTCGAACAACACCAAGCCTTTCTTGCAAGAGAAGCAGAAATCCTTCTACTGAGTGAATCTCTTTTCACACATGGAAATTAGATGCCTAATGTCGTGACAGTGAAGGCACCGATATGGCACTCCCTAGTAGTCGATGTACCTCTTAAAAGAATAACTATTCCACTGTATGCCTAGCTTGGCAATCAACCCTTTACCCATTTTAGCCTTAATTTGAACCCATGCCATACGTTTATCAAGTTTCCTGAAGCTACCTTTCTCCCAATAATAGAAATTCCCAATATGATTCATGATTTCCTTGATGGCAGACTCATTCCAAAGTTCCAAGGAAGCCCGAGAAGTTTATCGCACACTAGATTCCTCTGAGGGGTCTCACTAAAGGGGTCAAAACCTTCCTTCCACTTCTATAGGATAAGAAATCCCCTCACCTTAACCCATGGAACCCTCAGTGTCCTATCCACATCCTCAGGACAAAGAAAGTGAAAAAAAATCAACCCGTTGAATAACATGCTCACTTTTGGCATGTATTTCAGAGCTAGGAGCCACTGTTCCTCCACTGATTTCTTTACCTGCTCCCCCGTAATCTGTAAATGATTCCACCTTCCTACAAGACCCTTGTACCCGAACGTTTTGATATTGTCCGAAAAGAAACATGTGTCGATATCCAAGGGTGAATGTCCTCTAATCACACTAATATGAATCATCACAGACTTATTTTTCCATCCCCATAAATATGAATTAGTTACTTGATCCCAGTGGATATTGGTGGCCACCTACCAAGTCCACTTGGACCCCCACCATTGTTTCTTTCAGCTTTTAATTTTTTTAATTGTAGCATAATTTACTATTTTTAGCATTTTTTTGGGTCCTAAACTTTTGGAGCCGTTTTGAGGCCCTAAACAATGTTTTTTGGGAAAATTAGGAGAAACATGGGTCCATATACTGATGTTTCTCTTCCGAATGTTGTAGCCCTCAGATAAATCTTTCTAACAAGATATTATGTGTGTAAAATGGAGATCGTATGCCAAAGTTACGACCCCGGGAAGTTGATGTACCAATTTACCCAAACAGGGCCCATAGTTTGGCGTTTCATCTTCTAGGGTTAGGTTTTTCAATGTTTATGGTTTTCCATTGTTTCTCAACAATAAATAGGCCTTTAAGCCTCATTGTAACACAGATCAGAGGCATGTGTCTGCTACATCTCTTCTCAAAGATAAGCTACCATTGCCCTAGATGGTTTATTTCCATTGCTATTTTAAAGCATATTTCAGTATTTTACATTAATGAAATGAAGTATTATTTCCACTGCATCTATGTGTTTATGGTTATCTCTGTAAATTGTTCTGTTCCTATTTAAATCTGGATTAGTGGTATCAAAGCAGTCTACTTTTTTTCTCTATTTTTCTTTGCATTTCCCCAACGAGGTTGAGATATAAGGAGTTAGGGCTTGAACTGGTTGAACCTTTGCAAGACCAACCTTGCAAATCGCAAATGCCTCCCATGGTGGATGAAAAGAAAGATGAGGGGGCAGGAGATCCTATCAAAATCTTGCTCGAAAAAAACCTTGAGTGACAAAGGAACGCGATGATGGACAACTTTACCCAGATCCTTCAATGGCTACCCAAGGGCGATGCATCAGCTTCCAACTACTACTCTGGAAACGCCACACCGTTTAAGGTACAAGTTAATTTTGAAATCCTCATATTTGAGGGTTAGATAGACGCAGATGCCATCGATAAATGGTTAAATCTACTAGAGGGTTACTTTTCTGTTCATGATTGTTCTAGTCAGGAAAAGATGATTTTCGCTCTTCCCAAAGTAGCCCCCCACTTCAAGGACTGGTGGGAAACCTACTGTGAGCAGAAGGATGAAAGTACAGTCTCACTATTTTCAGTGGCACCCACTTGGGATTCAATCCGGGATGCCATCAAGGAGAAATACTACCCCGTCGGAAGTTATGATGATCAACACATAAAGTGGACCATGTTGCGACAGGGAAGGGATCAAGACATGCCAAAGTTTACCAATATTTTCCATACCCTTCATACAAAGTTGGGTATCAAGGATTCAGAGTAGCATTTGGTACTCAAATACCATGGCTGCCTACACAAGTACATCTAGGAAGAAATAGAATTCCTGAACATCCCCTCACTCAGCATGGCATACCAATATGCCGTCAAGGTTGAGCAAAATTTTAAACAGAAGAAGCGAGACTTTGGATTTGTGAATCCGAAGCAAGGAAATGGTGCCCCCAAATTGCAGAAAAATGACGAAGCCAAGGCGAGGTAGCCCAAGACAACCCACCAAATCTGCAAGCAAAGAACAACATCATGAATCCAAAAAGGGACACAGGAAAGTGGTGTGAGTTTCATAAGAGCTCCACTCACAACACAGGTGAGTGTTGGGAAAAGCAGTCATTGGTGGCTGAGCTAAAGGTTTCAGAATCAGATGCATGTTTTGATTCTGTGTCAAAACCTGACAAGGGGAATGAAAAAGGGAAGCATATTATCAATGCGGAGCCCAACGCCACCGTTGCCACCACGAAGATCCAGAAAGAGGAACCTGAAGATCCAAAGGTGGAGGAGCGTCTCTTCCACTCCCAGATGTGGGTAAAGGACTCCCCACTACAGTTCATTATCGATAGCGAAAGCCAAAAGAACCTCATTTCGGCAGAGGCCATGAAGTGGATGGGCTTACTGACCACAACACATCCACAACTGTACACCATCGGGTGGCTTCACCAAGGACATGATCTTCGCGTGATGAGGTATTGTCTGACATTGCTCCCCTTGAAGTTTGTGATGTATTATTAGGACAACCATACTTGTGGAAGTGACATGCTATGTATGAATCAATGCCCCGTGTTGTTATTTTTACTTTGGGAAATAAGTCGCACACAATACTGGAGGTAGCACCACCTATCGCGATCTCTTTGGTTCCTGCAAAACAATGCAGTAAGCTCGTTTCCAAAATCGAGAAATTTGTTTTCCTGCTGATACACCCTCAAGAAAAGAAGAAGACGGTGGCCATGACCTCCAGAAAGGACCCCTACGCATGAAAACTATAGATGAACAAGGTCGTGGAGGAGTACGAGGACATCTTCACCTCCCCGCAAGGGTTCGCCTACACTGTCAGGTCAAACACTCCATCGATTTGACCCCAAGTGCACAGCTACCCAATGGACCAATCTATTTGCACTCCATTGTAGAGAATGATGAAATCAAGAGGCAGATTTAGGAGCTGCTGTAGAAAGGTCACATCTTTCCAAGTTCATCTTCCTGTGGGAGCTCGATCGTGTTGGTACAGAATAAGGACGGGACTTGGAGATTCTGTATTGACTATCGGGCACTGAACAAGATCATTGTCCATAATAGGGACCTGATCCAACAGATTGATGACCTCATGGACCAACTGAAGGGGGCAAAATATTTCAACAACATCGATTTGAAGTCAGGATATCACTAGGTACTAATCGAACCCTCTGATGTGTTAAAGACTACCTTCAAAGTTAACGAGGGCCTTTTTGAATGGTTGGTTATGCCTTTCAGATTGACGAATGGTCCTCCAACCTTCATGAGGCTAATGGATGACATCTTACGACGATTCACCAACTCATTTGTAGTGGTATACTTGGATGACATCCTGACTTTTAGCCAGAGTTGGGAAGAGCACCTCCACCACATCCTACAGGTTCTCCAAACACTGCGGTAACGCAAGTTATGTGCCAATTTGGAGAAATGCACTTTTGGCATGACCCACGTTCAGTATCTAGGATACATTATTGATAGGGGATGCATGTGGATCCAGCCAAGATCCAATTCATTCAGGATTGGCCATCTCTAACCACTCTGAGAGAGCTCGTAGCTTTCTAAGTCTTGCCAACTTCTACCACAAGTTCGTGTTGGGATTTTCTCATATCACTTAGCCCTTGAGTCAAGTCACTCAAGGAGGAGCGAAAGCAAAACTCTTTTGGTTTGAATCTCAATAGAAGGCATTCACAAAATTGAAAGATTACATCTTCACGACAACAGTGCTCGCATTACCAAACATGCAACAACCATTTGAGGTTGAGATAGATGCCTATGACTATGCTATTGGGCCAGTCCTTACTCAACATGGGCATCGAGTGGCATATCACAGTGAGAAACTTTCAGACATAGTCCAAAAGTATCCCACTTATGATAAATAGATGTATTCCATTATGTAGACCCGTCGATAATGGAAGCATTACATTTTGGGGAAGGAAAGGGTCATCCACACAGACCACTGACCCCTACAGTTCATACAGACCATAGGGAAATTATAGAATGATCGCCATAAGAAGTGGTCCACATACCTGCAACAATTCCATTTAAATATCAAGTATAGGAAGGGCAACACCAATAATGTTTCAGATTGCCTCATTCAACCACTGATCATGGAATTAACCATTGTGCTCAAACCTTGTGGGTATGAGACTTCTGATTGACCGCTTCTCTACAAAAGTGACCCAGAATTCAGCCACACATACCAAACACTCTTGGCGGTTCAGCATGTTCCAGATTTTCACCTCCAGGATGCCTTGTTATGCCACCTGGGTCACCTTTGTGTTCCTTCAAGTGAGCGTGCCAAGATGATTTTGGAAGCACACTACAGTCGGGCTATTAGGCATTTATGGGTCGACAAAATGGTGGAAGTACTACAGAAGTATTTCTATTGGCTGAATCTTCAACAGAATGTCGGGAAGTACATCAGATCATGCACTCCCTATGCCATTACCAAACTAACCATCAAGAATCAAGGCATTTATAACCCACTACCTACTCCTAGTCATCCTTGGGAATCCATCTCCATGGATTACATGTCAGGCCTTGCTTCCACTAAGCATGGAAACGACTATGTTTTTGTAGTCATCGATAAGTTCTCAAAGATGGCCATTATGGCAGCTTGCAAGAAGAATATCATAGCAGAAGCCACTGCTAAACTCTGATTTGAACGAATGTGGGTACACTTTGGGATTCCAAAGTCTATCATCTCAGATCGAGACAGCAGGTTCCTCAGTACATTTTGGTTGAATCTCTGGTCGATGCTTGACACCAAACTCACTATCTCCACAACCTTCCATCCTCAAACAGATGGCTAAACAGAGGTTGTCAACAGGATGATCGTACACATTTTGTGCATGTACAACTCAAAGCATCCATGCACATGGGACGAGAGCCTCCCCTATGTTCAACACAGCTACAATTAGGCTCTCCACAGCTCGACTGGCCACAACCCTTTTCAAGTGGGCCTGGGATTCCAGCCACTATCTCCCATTGATGTGGCTATGCCATTTGCAGCTACTCACATAGATTTGACTCATGTCCAGTCCAAAAAAAAAGAAGGAAAACAACTTCATTGAGCACATCCAACGTATTCGCCATCACGTCCATGACATTATGGAGAAATCAAATGCCAAGTACAAGCAATGACATGATCAAAATCGAGTGCCACACAAGTTTCAGGTGGGCGACAAAATCTGGTTGCATTTGTAAAAGGAATGCCTTACCGAAGCCTATCAGAAACTCAGACCACTCCGATATGGTCCTTACACCATTACCAAGGCTATGGGAGACAATGCATTTGAGCTCAGCATTCCCCCATTCCTTGGCCTGGACCTAGTGTTCAATGTGGACTGCCTTCGGCCATACTTCCCACCATTACTAGACACATCCAACATTGCAGAATAGCTCACACCCACAGAGTTAAATCCAGATTGCATGGAACAAGCTGCAACTGATCGGATCATGGACACACAGGTCAAGCACACTCACTAGTAGTGTTACACAGTAATTTGTCACCATTGGTCACCGTCCCTGTTACCCCTGTTTTCGTACATTGGAGGATACATTCCGGGACCTGTGAGCAGTGACATAGCCTGAAAACATTTGCATTATGTTCCCCTAAGTATGTACTTCATGTTCCTTGAAGACACCTTCTACAAATTATCCCTGAAAAGTGCCCTTTTTCCATTGGCGCAGGTACACAGTGTCTTATCCGCGCCAATCACTGAGATCCTCAAAAAGGGGCGCGCCCATTGGTGCTCTGTCCTAGAGCAACACTTGCGCCAACTAAGTTTAGTAATGATTTTTGGCAAACGTGCACCCATATGTTTTTTCCTTCCAGATCACGAAGTCTTTTGAGGGAAAAATCCATATGATAGTGGTCGAGAGTCATCATCTATCCTTGACAACTATTCTCAGTAGCTTTTCGGAGATAATGTCGATCCACAATGGGCGTCCTGGTGCATTGAATCTTCCTCCCTTCTCCATTTATAAAAGTCTGTCCTCATGCATTAGACAAGCCAGTTTTTGTGAGTTCTGGAGTAATGCTAGAGTGATAGTAAGAGTTTTGAAGCATAGGGAGGTTATGCTGCCGGAATCCTGAGAGAGAGAAGGTTTATTGCAAGGCATACATAGCTGCTCACCTAGCCAGAGAATAGGTTCAACGTCAGAACCTTGGTTGTATCTTTCTCTGCCTATTATTCATTAATAGACGACTATCATTATGGTTCCACTCTTATTGTCTTTATAATGATGATTGAGTTATATCCTTTCTGACTGATATATAGTTGCATCTATTGGATTTTATGCTTGTATTTGTGTCGTTCTTTGCATGTGCAGGTGTCAGTTCACGAGGATCGTGGGGATTGTGACCAGCCAGAGCAAAGGAACGGGAGCGATGACTCTTCTACAAGTACTAGCGTTGGAATCCAGGTAGGCCCTCGTCATCAATCTTTGATTTGCAATTAGGAACCTGCGTGTTAGCGTTGTTTGATTGTTGCTAGACCCCATTTGGGCTAATGGGATCGCCTCTGTCCACAGAGGGGATTTACCTGTTTAACAGTTATGAATTTCTTTTGAATCATCTCAATCTTTCTCCATGGCTCTCTGGATATACTACAACCCCAAAATTTGCATTCGTATAAGACAACAAGGTAATGAGAGTCTCAAAGAGGAACCTTTTTTTACTCCAAATGCAAATATTGGTCTACTTACAATTGTTTTCAAGCTCATAATAAGCTTTCTAGCATCCAATAATCATTTTCTTGATGCTATGTCTCAAAAAGGAACCTTGTTTTACTACAAATGAAAATATTGGTGGATTTACAATTGCTTTCAAGCTCATAATAATCTTGCCAACCTCCAATAATCTTTTTATTGATGTTATAATTAAGCATTTTCTCGATGTTATAATTCGAGTTGAGTTACTGAGGAAAGTCAATACCCGAATATTTGTAAGAAGAAACCTCCTCTAAACAATGGTTACATAGGAAAAACTACCATGGGTGGTTTTTTTTGTTTTAATGATCATGAGTTTAGTCTTGTGGGTATTAACTCTCATAGGCATCAAGCGACTTAAGTTTTTTGTATAGGTCATCATGGATTTTTGCAGGAAAAAGAATACTAGGAGAATATTGATTATATCACCAAGCTCAATACCCTTGCAACATGAAGTTTCCAGACACTCCTCAAGCTTATCGATATAAATTCCAAAAGTAGTAGGGGATAAGGGACACCCCTGCTTACCACGATATTGCATTTAATATATTTAGTCCACCCTTCTTTGGTCTTAAGCTTTGACAATGACAGTCTAGCAAAGGTTGATCTCAACAATCATCAGTTCAGCAGGAACTATTGAAAATGAATATTGATTAGTTATTCTATTATGATTAGATAGAGTTAAAGGGTAAAAAATAATAATAATAACAATAAATTATATAGTTAAGAACTTTTTATTTTAATAGTTATTATAAACATTAATTAGTTTTTTAATATAGTTTAAACTTATCATCCAAACGTACACTTATTCATTGTAACCCTCAAACATGGTATTTAGCATTCAAATTTGCCTTTGACTAGGTATTAGTTTGTCTTTGACCAAAAATTTATGCCA